>WYDF02079223.1:9630-24547 GCA_009867245.2 Adranes taylori | reverse complement strand
TAAGATGTTTAAGATGATCAACCCCCACTGTATAAGATGATCAATTCATCGTATAGAATTAGCTGTAAACCCGCTACGGCTGATAAATGTAATGAAAATTGAATATTAGTATTACTTTTAGACGTAACAAGTTGTATGTTGATAATTTGGATGAGTTAGTAACTTCCTAAGTGCATATTGACGATTTGAACAATCAAATAGATTAAAAAAGCGGACAAGGGCATATACGTATTTCAACCCTAAGGTATAGGCATCTTCAGCACCCTTTATTAACCTACCCTTTAAGTTATTTGATTGTTCAAATCGTCAATAGGTACTTAGAAAGTCACTAACTCATCCAAATTATAAATTTATTTTGTTTAATAGAAATGTACGTGTTAATTAATTTTTTGTTACTAGTTTATGACTCCTATTTTTTGTAGATAAAGTTTTAATATATATCAGAATAAAAATAATTTATTTTTATATTTTAAAAATTTAAATTTATGGAAAATATTATATGTTTTTCATATAATATTTTTCATAAATTTTTAGTTAAAATTATTAGTTAAAATTTAGAAAATTATAATTTTATTAAGTTTAAAAAAATCTGTTTTAGTTTTCTGGCAAATTTATTAGATTTCGGATTTTTAAAAAAACGGGTGTAAAAATTTAGAAAAAAATTTAAATTATTAAAAAGAAATGCTAATTAACTTTTTTATATAAAAATATGTGAAATTCTTTTCACGACTGGAAATACTGTATATATTTTTTGTTTTTAAGAATTATTTATACTTTTTGAAAAATTTTATGAAAAAAAATTTTTTGAAGGTTTTTCAAACGGTTTAATTGCGGGTAAATATGTTTTTAGAAAAAAATTGAAAAAAAAATTTTACAGAAATTTTTTAAAAATTAAATCAAGGAAAATGTTTGATTTTTTAAAAATATTTTTAATAATTTTTTATACTTATAAATTATTAATTTAAAAAAATTTGTATAGAAAGACAAAATTTAAGCCCCTCCCGAATTGAAAAAATAAATACGCCACTGAAATGACGTAACACACAGAGTTTGCTCTACTTCATCAATAATCGAAATCCAAGTTTGTCTGATTTAAAATGCATTAAAGGAATTGCTTGCGTGATGATGTAATAATTCGCGTCAACAAAAAGCAATAATCGAAATCCATGTGTGATTGATGTAAAATGCAAAGCTTAAGTAAATCTACGTTTCTGAAATGTTTATTTTACATACTAACGGAAAATTCAATATAATATGACACTATAAATAAATGTATAATATTTTAACTTATAAAACTAACTAGATCGATAAAAAACAATGCTAGAAGAAATTGAATACAACAATGAAGAAGAACGACCAACTTGACTAAAATAAACTGCTCTACTTGAATTATATACAATATAATTAAAATAACATAGAAATTGTTATCGTCCAAATTTTTTGATATGATTTATAAAAATTTGAAGTTTATAACTAAAATTGATATGAATTTTACAAAGTCTGCATTGAGTTTAAACGTATTCCTTTTGATAGTCGATGAGTGTACGAATAGGTAGTCTATTTCTACAGCTATACCTATAAAGTTTCGGGAAAAGTTCGAAAGCAATATATTATCTTCGTTTTGCCGGCATTTCCTTTCGAATGCGAAGAGTTCTAAGCAAGCCTTATTGACTTCATCCAAACATCAAGCCTGATAATTGTAATCCTTGTAACCGAGAAGTTTAAATCAGTTCTAAAACTTGGCGAGTTTCGTGGAAGTGCTAAATGTCTTATCATATATGCTGGATCAATTTGGAACTTCATTTTTATATCCGCCTAGTTTAGATTTTTTAATGGGGTTTATTTGCTTTATGTAGTTTTATCTCTCATATACCACATATGTACATAGTACATCTATAGGTATTTGAAAGATATACACTTCGTGTTTTTGACTTTTTTGAATTTAACCTTAGTGCGTCTCTTGTATTCACATTCACGTTACTGCAATCTGTTTAAATGTGATGCAGAGCGGTTAATAAGGAATAATTTGCGATAAAAAGAAATAAGTGCTTTATTCGAAAATTGCATATGGATGATCAGGAAGTATAAGATTTAGTTTGAGATAGGGTGGACACATGTTTCTGGCATAGTGATAGCTGTTGTCAACACCCTCTGATATCAATTAAAAGCGCAAGGTATTATTACACCGGATTATGAGTCCGGTGTTCTACCATTACGCTAAATGCCTCTTTCTAAATCAATTCTCAAAATTCTTCTTATAAGTTATAAGTTTGCATATAGTTACAAGTTTGCATGTATTAAGACGCTAGGTATCGATTAATTAGTTGTTTAATACATTTAATATAATGTATAATGTATTTTAATATATGTGTATAATATATTTGGACAAATTAGCACCGTTACAAGTTTAGATGAACTATTAAAGTGTTTTTTTGTCTAACCAAAAAAAAAAAAAGTGAGGGACTTTAACAATCAGAGTTCGCCTCGTTAATTATTTTCAATTGAGTTTTTTCTCTGAGTAGCATCGATCGTGGTATGGCCAAAGTTGTCTCTGCAGTAATCTTAATTAGCGTAATGGTAGAACACCGGACTCATAATTCGGTGTAATGATACCTTGCGACTATAATTCATATGAGAGGGTGATGACGACAGCTACCACTATGCCAGAAACACGTATCCACTCTGCCTCAATTTTTAAACTAATTCTAATACTTTCTGATAATCAATATGCAATTTTTCAAATAAATAACCTATCTATTTAAAAATTGGTCTTACTACTAGACAGTAAATACTACTTTCATCCTTCAGTTAAATAAAATTTTGGAGAATTTTTTTCGGGTGCTATAGATGATTTCGAAACTCTTGTGGTGTATCGTCGTTATTTGTTCTATTATGTTTAAATTCATTTATCCAAAATCGAACGCTGTATATAAAAGGTATGAGTTGCCTAATGTATGTTAAATCCTTTTGTGATCTTCTTTTGATGTTCCTAATGCCATAGCTGACTTCAGAAATCCACATCAAGTGGTACATTGTCGATACTTGTTCTGCTACGCTTAAATTCATTAATCCATATGAATGTCATGAGTTGTCCAATATACGATACTTTTATGAATTCCTTTGTTGTTCCGGGTGCCATAGCTGATTTCGGATTTCGAGTTACCTAATGTACATAAAATCCTTTGAAATGAAAACTGTACCGATTGAAATGAAATTTGGTACGCAGGTGCACACGATTTTTGATCCAGATGTTTCTTCATTCTTATCCGATATGGGGAAAGTCCGCCATTTTCAATTTAGCTAAAAAATCAATAAGCTGAAGTTTTGAACGTATATAGTTCTTTTTATAGTGCATCTAATGGAATTAGTCTCATATCACTCTCTACAACAAAACGCGACGTTGCCACGTTGTAAATTAAAAAAGCTGTTGACGAACTATGTTCTGTATGATGATTTTGTTCTTTGACGAACAAAATCAGACGAACAATTTCTTGTAAATTTCTTGCGTCGAAAGTTTGTTTTATTCTAGTGCGAGCGAATAGGACTGAATGCGAATGCGAATACGAATGTATGAATTTAATAAGATTAAATGAAATCTTAAAAAAACTCCTTGTAACAGAATTTATCTTAACAAAGCAGGATCGATGTTATTTTACGATCACTATACTGCTTCTATTTTTATTCTGTTTATTTGTAACATAATATTTTCATTGCATGAGATAGTACAGGGGATCTTATTATAATAAAGTACTCAAACACATAAAAATATATATACGCAATAACATGGTGAAATAGTTTGGTTTATTGTTATTTAATATTTATAACTTTATATGTATGACTCGAATAGCAATTTTAATTTACTGACAATTTATAGTCTCTATTTATAATGCAAAAATTGTTAGGATGATTCCATACTATTTTATGTTAGCAAAGTAGCAAGTAAAAATAGCGAACTAAAGTTAGTTTTGATTTATGATATTAATTTGTTCTTCTGATTAGTTGTTGAATTAAATGGTTGAATGATGAATGTTTAACGAAGATATTGTAGTTTGATCTAGCTAGTCAGCCTGACGAAGATATGAAAATATTGTGAAATAGATTGTTGACGATATGATGAAATTTGGTGACAAAAAAAAGAATTCTTAGGATTTATTCGCTGCCGCCTAATAATAACGGTATAAGTATCGGTGATGTTCTTCACGCGTTACTTTGTAGAGCCATCCTTTGCCGGGTATGGTGGGCAATGGGACATATACAAAAGGGTAGTATTTAATTACGCACAGCTAACAAAAAGCTCCTCGATTCTGAATCCCATTTTCGGCATACGATCCGTCCTCTTAGAGGCCCCCACGATTTCGTTTGCAACCCAAATTCTTTAGGGCTCCTAACACTTCTACGGTGACGTTAAATAGCTTTCTTAACGGATCGGTATTTTACTGCGCTACGTTTGGAATATCCATTAGTTTGTCAATATACGTCGCTAAATGTAATCGTTTCTTCTTGAATCTGTTCTTCAAAATCTCCCAACATTTCTCGTCACTCGCATCGTTGGTTTGTAGGTGCTGGATCATTCTTTTTGGTTCTTCTACTAAGTATGTCATCTGAATTCTTGAGACTTCTTTCATCTATCGTAGATTTGAACATTTCGTAATATGCGGTCCAGTTTTCATACCTTCTATCAAATTAGGAAATTGTTAGTTTTGGCAACATCATATGACTTTTGTTTTCCCTTTGCTGATCTCTTGCTATTTTCAACTTTACATTCAACGTCTTGATTATTTCCCTGACTTTTTCCTGTACCACTTGCTTCATCAGATGTAATTCTTCTTTGATTTGCCAATTGTCTTCTGATAAAGCCGCTTCCCTTGCTTCTCTTTCTGCTATCTTGTACTGCTTTGTTGGATTTAATGGAACGAACGGGTACGTCTATCAGCATACATGATGTGCCTGGACAGCGTTATTTGATAGGCCTCTTGGATGTCTTGTCTCGCTCATCCCTGTTGAGATGATGAGCAAACCGTTTGGCGTCTATCTTGTCCTGCTGTTGTCCCCCCTATGTTTTCTCATCGTAGATACAAGGAAGGAGTATGAAAAATTGATAGGAATTGAAGATTAGATGATAGTGATAAGAGATCGAAAGATTTAACGAAAATTTTAAATATGTAATGTAATTTGTCAATAATTTGAATTAAATTTAAATTTAAATAAAATAAGCGATTTGTTGCTGGCTCTTACTTAGAACAAAAGCTGATTCAAAAGTGCGGCTTAGCTCGCTCTTCAAGAATAAGTTTGGTCACTTAATGGTAAATTATGCTACTTGTTGAAATGTGCGAATTTGCTTACTCATAAACTATCAGAACAAGACCCAAAATGCGTTTAATTTACCCTAGTTTCGATGGATCTTTTTATATGATATTAGCTGAGAATTAGCAATTTTTGGTGGTCGCCTCGCTGGCGGCACCTCTCGTAGTTGCCGACTCTCTTGGATGTGACTTGAAGGAATTTTCTACTAAAATTGTTAAAAAGTGTAAAGTTACTACCAATGAAAATATTTTTTCCCAATGGGAATCTTAAGGAACAATACTGCATTGTATCCCTCGTCGAAATTCTATGCGAGCATAAGTTGTTCTCTAATTAGAATAAAGTGCAAGCGAACTCGCGACAAGCGCTAGTCCTGTGAATGTGAATGTAATGAAAAAATAATGGTCTATTCGAATTGAAGAACATCGCGGAAATATTTCCACGAAGGCAAACAATTATACATGTATATGGAATTGCTGGCTCCGTCTCGTATAATGATGTACCAGGCTGCGAGATAATACATCTTGTTATGTATGAGTGAGTAAGTTCGCTTCCTTAATGAAATAATAACGATAAATGCGTTTGTATTTAAAATCCACGTTGCCGGTGTAAAGTCGGATTTATGTTAGAACATGACGTGTGCTATACGGGATGAAGTGACAACGAGACTGTCACGGCTTTTGCGTTTATGCTATAACGGGCCAG
This sequence comes from Adranes taylori, assembly GCA_009867245.2. Taxonomy (NCBI): domain Eukaryota; kingdom Metazoa; phylum Arthropoda; class Insecta; order Coleoptera; family Staphylinidae; genus Adranes; species Adranes taylori. Next base: position 18,541 of record WYDF02079223.1, on the reverse strand, counting down.
TTGTGGGCGAGCCGGTGTATGTTGCACAATCGTACAATTGTGTTTGTTATGTGCTAAGTTATTACATTAATTAAGAAGTGATGAATGATTTAACATTACTGGAATTAGCAGCAGTTGCTGAAGCTTTAGACCAAGAAGAAGTTGCATATAGAAAAAGAAGAAGGTGGGCTGTACAACCAGCATGGTCTAAAAGAGAAATCGAAGGAGAATTTGTCACTCTTTATAAAGAACTCATTGACGACTAAGTGAAATATTATGGCTATTTTCGGATGAACAGAGGATGTTTTGTTGTTTTACTCAAGAAAGTGAGCCCATTACTTATAACACAAAACGAACACCAGGTGCGCTGACCGTAATCTGCACGTGGTCTAATATTTGTTAGTCAGGACGAGGCGTCAACGAGTACGAGAAAAGAATCGTTACTGGCTTCTATGCAATGGACCCCGTTGAGGACACGTCTTCGGCTCCGCCTGTCCTGTTGTAACATAAATGCATCTATTAAAAGATAATAACACAAAACATTGGCGTGCCCCGTACGACAGTTGTTTCGCACACGGCACGTTCAAACATAAATCAGTCTTAAAACAGTGAAATTTGCGAAATAATGCTTCTGCGTATGATTGCTTTTGCTTCTGCGTATGTATGTGTGTAACATCTCTCGTGAGCTCTCGCTGTTAGTGTGTATATATGTGAACTGGTTTGCTATTTTTACGACTCTTCGCGTGCAATGTTGTGCCATGTACCTTTTTCGCGCGGAATGAATTTTGAACGCGAATGTTCAATACTTCGCCCTCGCGTATCTTTGCTTTTCGCGTCATGGGGGTTAAACATCGTAATTTTCATTTCGTATATTAACTTATATATTTTGAATTAAATTTAATTGGTCAATTTGTATTATACTAGAGGATTATTAATATGTCAATTAGTTCATTGAATTAATTTACATGGAGTATGCTAATCCGATAACATACTCAATTTAAATGAAATTTTAAGATGATTTACGTTATGTTGTGAAAGAATGTTATTTTCTGCTCTTTATTACTTTTATTTAGAAACTGTTATATTTTGTTCTGATGATGAGATAATTGTCTCCCCGAAACATGCCATCAACTGTAATAGGCCTTATAGCGAGACGCACTTTATGAATTTTTTAATTTATGTAATTCTTTCGGATAGTAAAAATTTAATTGTTCACATATACAAATTGTACGCAGTTTATTTGAGATATTTAAACATTTATTTTGTGCTATATGTGTTTATAGAGGACAATAAATGTTATAGCTGTATATAAGTAGGATGAAGTTTAGAAAGAAGTAATTTTATCCGTAGCTGTCAATCCAAATGCCAACGGCCAAACTAGAATCCCTTACAAGTGCGTCATGTTGGCAATTTAACGAACAATCCGTGCCTCATCCCATATCATATTACCCCACAACACGTGGCTACAGTGGCGTTCGCTATTTTTATATTTATTTATTTTAATGAATAATCTATTCATTAATACTAATTAGTTTTGCTTCACATTTGAAACACTAAAATAATTAGATGTAAATTAAAAGTAAACTTAGAAGTAAACTAAAATTGGAAGTAAACTAAAAATAAGAAGTAAACTAAAAATTCGAAGTAAACTAAAATTAAATTAAATTGAATGTAGACTAAAAATTAATATTGAAGTTTTGGTTAACATCAAGGAGATCCATTATAAATAATTTATGAAAAACGATATCGGCTAGCTCCTTAATTCATTAGTTTTAAACTTGAACGTTCACCGCGTGATCATTTTCAGAAGAAGAATAATTATTAATTACAAATTAAATTACAAGCGCAATTTCTTATTTTATTTTCTATTTTATTTTACTTCCTGTCAACAATTTTTATACCTTCTTAAATCATATTTATGGATTGTAATTTAATTTGTATTTAATAATTCTTCGTCTGAAGATGATCACTGGGCAATTCGAAACGTTCAGGTTTAAAACTATTGAAAAAAAGAGTTAGGCGATATCGTTTTTCATTAATTATTTAGACTAAATATTAGGAGGAAACTAAAAGTAAAGTAAATTTGGAAGTAAACTGAAATTAGAAATAAACAGAATTTAGAAGTAAACTAAAATTGTGATATTATTTAGGTGATACTATTTAAATAAAAGGTGATATTATTTAAATTGAAAATTTCTGTATATACTTTTCACTTCTATACAGAAACAGTTTAAAGCAAATCGTTTTTAAGGATCAATTTAAAATTTGATTGAAAGGTCAAAGGATTTGTATAATTTATCAATTCCTGAAAATTTTGTTGGACTTTATACGTCATTGATTCCAATTCTGTGAGGCGTATTTATTAATCTCGCTCAAAATGGATTCCGGTTATAAATACAAATATAGCAACAATTAAATTATGCACTCTCTACAGCTTTAGTGGCTCTGATTTTACAAATTAAATATTTTAGTGTTTATATAAGTTCTACGTTATATATTAACTTAAGAATTATGAAATTGAATGTATATAAATTGAATATAATTTTATGTGATGCTACTGTTGGTAATAGGAAAACGCATGCGACGCCTAGTAAAGCACCACGAAAGATATCTAGAAAAACGAAGAAAAAGATGAAGTAGATGAGAAAAACGCAAACGGTCGGGCCAAAAAGGATAATACGACGAAGGATAAGGGTTTACGGACGCTAGATCCAACCGCAATGAGGGTAGAGGTTCGTTCTCGCTAGAGAAGTTCTTCGTTCTAACCGAGTATAACTGTCTGTCTGTATGACTGACCGGTCCGTTCTGTTTGCTCTAACTTCTATATAGATTAGGATGAGTGCACAGTGAATATCTTGATGAATTTCCTCAAATACTCTGTACAGAATGAAATAAATAATATTACTTCAATTACTTGATTAGAGGATATTGCACAGTTCTCACGCAGTTTTTGCTCAGAAAAGCCCGACGCATTCAACATTCCCATTATTCATTTGATAGTATGTATTAAAATATTGGTGAATTCTTAGGGATCGATTCTCGGACACTTTTGCTCAGTAAGATCCGAAACATTCACCATTCCAATTACTTACTTGCTAGAATGTATTAAAATATTGGCGAATCCTTAGAGGCCGGTTTCGTTCACTTTTTATCGTAGATTTTTGTATCTCATCGTGTTGATAAGTATGCCCGGAAGATTAATGTGATGGTCATTAAAATTAACTGAATAGGATTACTCTATTAAACGTACCGAAGGATCAACACATCGAGATGCGGATTGCTTGTCACGCAAGATAGTAACACAAACAAATGAGGACATTGAGGAACAAGCACTGGAGATTCCAATATGTGTCTTAGATTTTTTTCTAGATAACGATGAAACAAACATAGAGATACCTGTGTGTACTATAGATTTATTGGCGATTGCAGAAGAGAGATTATACATTATTGCCATTACGAGATGTACTGGAAAATCCAGATACAACTGTTACCTACAGTTAGACGAAGAGCAAAGAATGATTTATTGATAGACAACATTTTATACAATATTATTTTTGTTTCATTCTGAGCCATTTAATGGCAACCTCGGATTTAAAAAATGTGTAAAAAAAATTCAGATTAAATATTATTGGGATGGCCTGTACAACAATCAGAAATTTTATTAAGAGATCCCAAGATTGTCAAGATTGAAAAGAACAAAAGAATTTGAAACCAGCAGGTTGATTATAACCAATTCCAGTAGGGGTACAAACGAACTGCCACCCAAACTTTTGCAGGTAAATGTGTGCTAATGAGATTATTATAGGGTAACAAGTGTAATGTTAAAGTTTAGCATAATGAGTTTAGGAGGCTCGTTTAGAATAATGATTCCTGGAAGCAATTCGGTTGCACCGTCCAGTAGGTGTACCTTTTTAACAAATTGAACTGGAATTGTTGGGTCCACTACGTAAAACAGAATCAAGAAAAAATACCATTGTTGTTGCAACAGATTACGCCACAACATACTTGGAGCGAGGGCCCTATCAGCAGCGAAATCAGAGCCGGTCACAAAATTCTTATTAGAAAATATAATAACAAGACATTGATGTCTTGAATTATGGGATGAGCCAATTTATACGCTACTGCTTGCAGGCGAAGTAGCAATGGTCTAATCCGACAGGGATTTGTTCCTACCACACGTCGTATTTGCTTATAGTACTCGTACAACACGCCAAGATACAATAAAATTTTCACCTGTTATGTTAGTTTTAGGCAGGGAGCCGATTATGCCGAATGACATTAATGAGGCAGCACAAAATATTCGTGAGAAAGCTTAAGCAGTTTGAAGTTTAGCCGCGGAAAACATAAGGAATTAACAAGTAATAAATAAAGAGAGATATGATAAACGTCATAGATATGTCGACTTCAAAATTGGAGGAAAGTTAAAATATTAGGACGAAGCGAAAAATTGCTATTAAGGTACTTTGGTCCATACAAAATTATAGGAAAGCAATCACAAGTAGATTATATAGTGCAAAATCGTTCAGGAAGAAACGAGAATATAGATATTGTTGACGTATCTCATATTTTACCGTTCTACGATACATCGACACTAATAGAAGTTGAAAATCCACAAAGTGATTAATTCAAAATAACTTTCTTCTAATAAACAATTAGATTTAATTCTTCCACAAACTTTTCTTCCATCTAGCATGTTTTATTCTTTTGTCTTGGACACATTATTATTTCAAAAATTTAGTATAGCTAGGAATTCTTTTCTTTTTAGTGACAATGTAGTGGCAATGGCGATATCACATCTTGAACTGCCAAATCGATCCAATCCATCACGAGGAGATATAACTTTAAAAGAAAGTATTGGCAACAGATACTACAGTAAACATCAGTTTTCTAGCCCATAATTGTATTGGGCCGATAATCGCCTTAGTACAAAGCGAATTCGAAGAATATAAAGGGATCTGTTTTGAACAAGAAGAAATTTCATAGTGCAATAGAGATGTGCACAACAAAACTGCCCTGCAAAGTCAGACACAGGTAGGATATGGGTTCAGTTAGTTTAACCATCTAGTTGTATTAGGACTCGTTTCACCGTTGTTCGCCAAGTCGTTTGGTCTGCTGCTTCTCGTATCACCGTACCAAATGTAGTATTCATGAGCCTGGTGACGACGTCGGTCCAGCGGGATCGGCCACTTTTCCTTTTCACCTCCGGCTTTCCTTGCACGGTCAACCTCTCCGTATGGTCGTGGCGAGTGATATGTCCAAAGAACTTGAGGACTCTTCCGTAGGTAATAGTTGATAGCATTTGTGTCGGGTTTATTTCCGCTAGAACGGAGACATTAGTTCTCCTAGCCGTCCACGGAAGTAGCCGTACCCACATAGCAAAGGTGTCAATACATTTGCGGTTTGCCGATCGGGTTACCCATGTTTCCGCAGCATAAAAGAAGATAGGAAAAATCAGCGTGTTAACTAGGCGGATCTTGGTGTTTGTGGTCAGAGATGGACCTTTCCAGATTTTGTTAACTTAGACATAGCTGAGCGGGCTATTTCGAGTCGACGGCGAATCTCATACTCACATTTGCCAGAGCAGTGAAGCATGGATCCAAGATAGATAAATTTGTCTACTACTTCATAACGATCAATACGGTCGGGGAGCACATCATTTTCATTATCTCGATTGACGATCATGATTTTCGTTTTAGGAGCATTAATTTCCAAGCCATACTCTTGACTGATGGTTTCTAATCGCCTCAAATGCAGAAGGAGCTCTTCCTCTCTCGTGGCCACAAGTGTGGTGTCGTCAGTAAAACGAAGGTTCGAGATGCAATGCCCTCCAATTTTGACCCTACCAGGTCATTCCTCTAAAGTAAGTCGCATGACCATTTCGCTGTAAGCATTGTATAGTAGGGGTGATAGGATGCATCCTTGGCGGACTCCTCTCTCTATACGACATCGCCCGGACAAAGTATTTTCAATCTTAACTACCGCCGTAGTAGCTTCGTATAGGTTCTTAACTAGGTTCGTCAGGTGGGTAGGTACACCAAGCTCTAGGAGTGTTATCCATAGCTTTGGCCAGCGGACATTGTAGAAAGCTTTTTCATAATCTACATAACAGAGGTACAGAGGAACATGATATTCGCTGGCCTTTTCGATGAGTTGATGTCAGATATATAGCATCATTTTACTGGCATGGGCGATCAAGGCAATAAGCCGGTAGTTATCACAGTATGTTGTGGACCCCTTCTTGTGTATTGGTAATAGCATTGACGTAGTCCAGTCCTCCGGCCATTATCTCGTTTCTCATATTCGTTGGCACAGGAGATGTAAAAGTCTGAGGCCTCGGTCATCAAGTGCACGGAGGACCTCCGCAGAGATTCGGTCAACACCAACCGTTTTGCCCTCTCTTAGTTTGCAGAGCGCAACTTCTACTTCAGAGAGTAGGATGTCTGACCTTCTTCCTGGCTAGCTAGCTCATCTCTATTGGCTCCTGTATCAGAGAAGAGGTCTCCATAGTTTTTGCGCCATACAGAAACGATTTTGTCTAGTTCTGTAATCAGATTGCCTTCTCGATCGTGTATCAACCAGTGACGAGGTTTAAATTGGCGTGTGATGTAGCGTATCTTCTGGAAAAGGTCTTTGGTATTATTCGTGTTTGCGTAACCTTGAATCTCGGAACATAGGACACTGAAATATTCATTTTTATCTCTGCGTGAGCGGGCTTGAATTTCTAGATTAAGCTCTTGATATCGTTCCCTGGTGTCGCTGTTGTCCAGACATCTCCCTTCTATGAGCTGCCAGGTAGCCTCCGACAACCATGGCTGACGTCTAGTTGGTCGAACTTTCTGCAGGAGTTTCTCCAACGTTATCACTAGTGATTGTTTTAGATCCTGCCAGATGGCTTCCGAGCTGGCAGTTTGTAATTCGGCTTCCCGTGACTCCAATCTTTGTATGATCAGATCATTAAACCTGGCACCTAATCTGCATCAAGTGTGGGTTGCGATTTAATGTGTGAGCGCCTGCAAATTTTGAGCTTAACTGCATATCCACATATCAGTAATTGGTGGTCGCTTCCACTGTCCTCCGAGGGTAGCGTTTTCGCCGTACTGATCGAGGATCTTCATCTTTATCTGACCAGGATATGGTCGATTTCGTTTTTGTAACATCCATCAAGGGACCTCGACGTATATAGTCTCCTGATATGATGTTTAAAAAGAGTGTTTGCGATTTTTTTTCAATATTTTTACAATTTCATTGCATTTTTAAAATTTGTCTAAATTACTAAAAAACTTGACAATTTCATATTTTCAACACGGTCGGTTTTTATATTTTATTTTGATCTCAAAAATGAAACTTTTTAAACATTTGGTGTACAGATTTAAATATAATTTTTTTTCAATATTTTTAGAATTTCATTGCATTTTCAAATTTGTCTAAATTACTAAAAAACTTGACAATTTCATATTTTCAACACGGTCGGTTTTTATATTTTATTTTGTTCTCAAAAATGATGAAAGTTTTTAAAAATTCGGTATACAGATTTAAATATTATTTTTTTTTCAATATTTTTACAATTTCATTTTCAAAATTGTCTAAATTACTAAAAAACTTGACATTTTCATATGTTCAAGACGGTCAGTTTTTATATTTTATTTTGTTCTCAAAAATGATGAAAGTTTTTAAAAATTCGGTATACAGATTTAAATATTATTTGTTTTTCAATATTTTTACAATTTCATTGCATTTTCAAAATTTGTCTAAATTACTAAAAAACTTGACAATTTCATATTTTCAACACGGTCGGTTTTTATATTTTATTTTGATCTCAAAAATGAAACTTTTTAAACATTTGGTGTACAGATTTAAATATAATTTTTTTTCAATATTTTTAGAATTTCATTGCATTTTCAAATTTGTCTAAATTACTAAAAAACTTGACAATTTCATATTTTCAACACGGTCGGTTTTTATATTTTATTTTGTTCTCAAAAATGATGAAACTAAAAATTCGGTGTACAGATTTAAATATTTTTTTTTTCAATATTTTTACCATTTCATTGCATTTTCAAAATTGTCTAAATTACTAAAAAACTTGACAATTTCATATATTCAAGACGGTCTGTTTTTATATTTTATTTTGTTCTCAAAAATGAGGAAAGTTTTTAAAAATTCGGTATACAGATTTAAATATTATTTTTTTTTCAATATTTTTACAATTTCATTTTCAAAATTGTCTAAATTACTAAAAAACTTGACATTTTCATATGTTCAAGACGGTCTGTTTTTATATTTTATTTTGTTCTCAAAAATGATGAAACTTTTTAAAAATTCGGTGTACAGATTTAAATATTATTTTTTTTTAATAGTTTTACAATTTCATTGCATTTTCAAATTTGTCTAAATTACTAAAAAACTTGACAATTTCATATTTTCAAGACGGTCGGTTTTTATATTTTATTTTGTTCTCAAAAGTGATGAAACTTTTTAAAAATTCGATGTACAGATTTAAATATTATTTTTTTTTTCAATATTTTTACAATTTCATTGCATTTTCAAATTTGTCTAAATTACTAACAAACTTGACAATTTCATATTTTCTACACGGTCGGTTTTTATATTTTATTTTGTTCTCAAAAATGATGAAACTTTTTAAAAATTCGGTATACAGATTTAAATATTATTTTTTTTTCAATATTTTTACAATTTCATTGCATTTTCAAATTGGTCTAAATTACTAAAAAACTTGACAATTTCATATTCTCAAGACGGTCGGTTTTTATATTTTATTTTGTTCTCAAAAATGATGAAACTTTTTAAAAATTCGGTGTACAGATTTAAATATTATTTTTTTTTAATAGTTTTACAATTTCATTGCATTTTCAAATTTGTCTAAATTACTAAAAAACTTGACAATTTCATATTTTCAAGACGGTCGGTTTTT
>WYDF02079212.1:0-11198 GCA_009867245.2 Adranes taylori | reverse complement strand
GGATTATATTGTTATATTGTTCAAATATGGAATAAGTTGTATCCTTGTATGTAATTAGTTTGTAGTGTATTAGGGTGATTTATGCCAAATAAAGGTTCTTTATTATTACACAGTTAACTGAAATTCAAGTCACATAGAGATTAGGTGCAAGAGTTGTGATTTGCTATGCTATTAACAATTAATATTGTAAGTTGAAATAAATACTAACACTGTACGAAGCGCTTCGTTTCGTCATCACTGTGCGCTCATCAGTAGTGTCTGGCTCGATTTCAGTTATGTCGCTGTTGACGAAAAGACATGTTATATAATGATTGTCGAAGACAATCATATCGACTTTGCTATAAAAGTATGCGTTTCTTGCAATGTACCATTCATAATGTGTTAGCAAAACATTAAACTTAACAGTTTTGTTTGGTAAGTTGTTTGGATTGTATGGGGATTTTGATAAGTTGTTTGGATTGTATGAGGAATTTTCTGAAAGTAGAATCTTTTTAATTTATTTTTTTGTCTTAATAACGATACATATTTGTTCCTGCTATTTTAAATTCGTTCCATTTAATATTTATATCAATTTGTGTTATATGTTTATCGGATTAATTAAATCTGGCTTGTTTGTAGTACTTCTTTATTAATAAGCTTGCAGAACTCTTTTGCTGATCATTTTGTTTCTCCCTCTCTTGCAATGTCATAGAGACATGGTGAACAATAATAGAGACATGGTCCTTTTTCCAACTAAAGTCCTATAATAACTATGAGTGATTCTGAAAAAGTTATTGGGAGAAAAAGTGGAATGTTTTGCCCTTATAAAACTGCCGTCTTTGTAAGTCCGTTGAGTGCTGGATTATTTATATTTATTTGTCGGATTTCGAGACCGTATTAAAGAATGGGCAGATTACAGTTGGGAAACAGAAAATATGGATTTTACATTATGTGGATGACGTAGTATGTATAGCGACTAATAGAGAAGAAATGAACGAAGTGAGCGTTAGAGTGAATGGATATATGAGAAGAGGTAAGGTTCTAAATGTGGATAAGACGGGAGTTTTGGTGTAGAAAAAAGGAGGGAGTGATAGCAGGATGAATGGTAGGTCATGAAAAATGAAGAGGAGAGAGTGATAAAAGGTGCATATGAGGATTGTATAGATGAATGTAGACGAGAGCTGAATAGGAATGAATAGGGAAGGTGAAAGCAAAGAAGCTTATGAAAAGGTTAGATGGTCGATGCTGTTTTGGGAAAAGAAGATGAATGAACAGCTATGTGTGATTGAATAAATAATGAAAGACATTAAGCAGCAGGGGATAAGAGCTAGTAGATTTAACACACGGCATAAGTACATAAGAGTAGAAGGAGGTTTACCTGGCTATTATTGTGTGTTAAATATGGAGGATAAAGACTGATAGTTAGGTTCATATGTAGGGGCGTAGAGAGGGATATTGGATGGAAGTTGATATGAGAAAATGCAGTGCATGTGGTTTGAAAATATGAAGATTGGGAACATTGGGTCAATGGGTTTCGTGGGTACACATTGGAGTGAAAACGAGATAGAAATAGTAAGGGATTGGAAATTGGGTTTTGAAGAAGAAGGGGAGGGACTGGAAGGAATGAGGAAAATATACGTTACCAAAAAAATAACGTGTTTTCGGGAGGTAGAGAATAGAAGTTGATTTTTGTTTAATCTTTTATTTTGATGACAATAAATGTTTATATATACTAACAATATTAACTAGAATAAGAGGTTTAAGACTGATAACCACTTTGAGCAAATCCGTCACTTACATGTGCTTTAAAATAAATGTTTGGATGGTTAGAATGTTTATAATTTTAATATTGTCAGATAGTAGCTTACTAAAGAAAACTATTAAAACATATTAAGTGCAAAGGTGAATATAATTGCCTATGCGCAGAATATAATTGTAAAACGCGCGCAGTAAGTTATTAAAAAGAGTGTTCAAAATATAAAACATACATTAAAAAATTAATAGTTTCTGAAATGTAGCCATTTGTGCTAGTGGTGGCAATTTATGGCCTGGAATGCTCCAAAATGCTCACACAAAATAGTACCAACAGACTTCAAGTGTGCCCGAGAGCGATGTAAAGGGCGGTGATGGCAATCAGCATATGGGATCGAGTGCAAAACGAAGAAGTGACGGATGTAATAGGGCGGATTGCCAGCCTGAAATGACGTTGGGCAGAACACTCGCAAAACAGGACTAATTGTGGACAAAACAGTGGATGAATTGATTAAAAAATTATATAAACAACACTAAAACCGTTGATTAATAGAGTACAAAGCAAAACATTTAAATATATGAACTTTCAGTATATGAAATATAGGGAGGCGGAACAGTCCAAGATCGTTTTTACTCTGCTATTCTATTCAATGGGTGGTAAAAAGCTAGATATCGGTCTAAATGCTATATATATTAAAGCGCATTACGATAAGCCAAACTTTACAAATTATTGTTCAAACCACAAACTTTGATATTACACAGATAAATATGGTTATCAAATGTGATATAGAAAATTGTAACCCCAGTAAAGTTTCACATGCATCGTCTTACATAACAACATATAGAAGGAAACAAGACGAATTAACATCTCCTTTAAGCTCAAGTTAAACGCATTTTATTAATGCAATTTGTTACGAATATAATTTGCATAAATTACACGCCTGCCATCGTGATAAGGATATCTTACCGCACGTCAGAGGCGTTTCTTTAAGTCATAAAATGATTTTCAGTTCTTGTTGCAATAAAAGTATGTTTAAAAATGTTTAAACAACGAAACAGCGAAACACTCAATTCATTTTACTTCGGTAAAATTTAGAATTTATTTCATTTAGAATTTAATTCAGTTATTGACATGAAAGCTGTTTAATGTGGCTTGCTTCCAACTTTGTGTACTTCCTCATAGCGCAATAATTCCATTATAAATTTTAATTTAATACAAACTCCGTTTGGTGCCATACGGGGACAGCCCGAGAAATACCAGACATAACAAAAAAACACAAACAATTTGAGAAAACATATCATTATTTCTCTACGTAATCTCCGTTTAGCTCGATATACTTTTCCCAGCTTCGATACCCTGTTTATAATGGTAATCATCAAGCTCCTCATAAAAGCCATCAACCGCAGACTCTTCCATTGTTCGCCATCCTTTTATCACGGAGCCATTTTTTCAAGTTTGGAAACAGAACAATCCAACGAAGCTAAAACTGGTGAATAGGGGGCGTGAGGAAACAATTCGAACCATTACCCTAACTCTGATTCGAACCCTGCATTGTCTTGATGACCGAAAACTTTCTTTTTCAGAAAATGCGAACGTCTTTTCTGAATTTCATCACTCAAACGTTGCAGTAAGTTCGCATAATGCACGCATTTGATTGATTTTCCTTTATGAAAATAATTAATGCAAATCATACGATGCGCATCCCAAAAAAATTGACGACAGAAGCTTGCCTGCAAATGGAAATGTCTTCGCCTTCTTTTGAGCTGATTCTCCCCTTTCAGTCCATTGAGTGTTCCTGCATCTCAGGTGAGAAATGATGGAGCCATGTTTCATCCATGGTTATGAATCGACGTAAAAACTCGCCTTTATTATTGTGAAACTTTACCAAACCCTCGACTGAAACATTCTCACGACGCTCCAGTTCTGTTCCATTGTGCCGAGTAGAATCTGCCTGCGCTTTTATATTGGTTGGACTGACGCCTTTCAAATGAAAATATTGTATCACATAACGATGACCAATTTTTTCCATGTTTAGAAATTCACTGAGAGTGTTCACTACTGGTGTTGGTCAAATAAATACTAAACAAGATAGCATCGTCAAACTTCGAATTTAAGCTTTGTAAGATACTTTCTACCATTCTCATTCTATTCAAACAACAATTGTCATATATACGTCAAGTTGGGTACTTCTGCGGCTAGCCTCGTAATGGCATCACTTCGAAGTTAATTTGTACAAATAATAAACGCAGTGTTAAATAATTAAGCTAATTAATTAACGTAATAATAAAGATATCTTATTTATGTTAAGTATATATTGTAACAATTTCGATAATACAGAGTTTGATACTCTACAGGGGAATAGAAATTAAGTATTTATTTTGGATGTAACAAAATTTGTGGAAGGGAACGAGTAATAATTGCATTCAAATAAACAAAAGCAATTTACAAATTATTAAATTTAAGAGAAAATTGTCGATACAGTAATGTAGAAAGAAGACCGCTATAAATGTAAGAGTCCTGAACGACGAGCTCTAAAAAATCAACAATGATAAGCAACAGGGAACTATACCAGAAAAATTAGAATGTTTCTTCAAAAATCACAAGAAAGGTGTGCTCAGAATATATGAATAGAGAAGTGAAAGTATTAAGAAGAATGCAGGGGCAGGTAATAATTGCCGGGATCTACTGTCAAATATAAACGCTGAGGCTCCAACGGGAGATGTTTTAAAAGACGCATTGTTTAAGAATTCTAACAGCTTACTTCTAACGGCTTAGTAGTTTCAATAAGGAAACACAGCCTAACTTTTGAACGGAGTAATTAAAAATCAGCAATGAACACCATATTAACCAACGAGCGACAATGTGTATGGCTGAATAATATTAGACCCAATAAAGAAGTAATAATAAAAAAACTTAATAGAGAAATTATATTTAGAGAATAATATATTACGAGGATATGGCTAAAAATGCAAAGGAAAAGCTCACAAAAGGAGCTGAGCGTGTGGTAAGATAATGCCAAGACAGGCAAAAAAATATAAGAAGTAGAGATGAGAATAATTGCAAGTAGGAACAAAAAGTGCACAAGCAGAAAAACCACCAAAGCTTCGGACACCACCGTAGCAATGAGAGACATTAATGCCAAACTGGGTTGCGGCCGAAGAGAGATTGTTGTTGGTGATTATGGTCTAGGCCAACCAAATGAATGAGGAAACAGACTAGTTCAATTCTGTCAGGAAGAAAGCCTAGTTATAACGAACACACTCTTTGACTTACAAATAAGACGCCTATATACGTACACCTCAAATCCAGACGAAAATGTGAGAAACCAGATCAATTATAGATTGGTTAAGCAACGCTTCAGAAATTTCGTCAAAAGCACTGAAACATATCCAGGCGCAGATGTTTACTCTGATCACAATCTGTTTCTAGCAAAAGTTAACTTAAAAATTAAAAAATGCGTTGAAAAGAGGAATTTACCGAAAGAATTGACACTCAAAAACTCAAAGATCAATTCACGATAAACCAGGTGCAGGGTGAATTGAACAGAAGACTAAACAAAATTTCCGTGGTAGAAAATACCGAAAACATGGATTCGTATTGGAACAGCTTCAAAGAGGTCATAAACGCGATAATCAATTTGCGGTAGCAGTTACAAAACCAGGACAGTCGTAGGTACCACTAAGTACATAGAGAAATCCGCAACGGAGTGAGATGTGCAAAAGAAGAAAGACTAACGTAAAAGTGAATGGAAATCGAGGAATTAACTGCAAAATGCAACTTATTCAACGGGGACAAGAAGGTGAAACAAGCGGCTGGGACGTACAAAACTAGTAGCAGCATTCTTATGGACAGGAGTTGACATCTACTGATAAAAAACTGAAGGAATGTATGGAATATGTTGAAACCCTCTTGAATGATCATAATATTATTGGTGACGCAAGTCATAATATTATCATTGACGAGATGATATCACAAGAGCCGAAGTCGAATACGCTATTGCATCCGCAAAAAACGATAAAGCTCGAGGTCCAGATGGTGTCCTGACTGAAGTACTATAAATCAAAGTACTGCGAATGATGAGACAGTGAATCGATATGCTTAATAGCATACATAGAAGCTGCGTAATACCATCGAACTGGCTCAAATCAACATTCGTAACGTTGCCAAAAAAAGTCCAACGCAGAATTATGCAATAAACACTTTATTAGCTTCATAAGTCACGTATTAAAAATTTGCCTGAAAGTAATACACGACAGAATATACTGAAAGTGTCAAGTGACATATGTCAAGTAATAATGGTGACGAAGGAAAATATTAGGACAAGTGGGAAAGAAGAGATGGACATTGTGGGAAGAAGAATAGATTTGGGAAGGAGTAAATGGATATTCATGACTGTATATGTGGGTAATGGATGGAAAGGCCACCGGGAAAATTGAAGGAGTGTATTGGGAGATGGATGGAGAGTGAATGCGTAGTGTTAATGGGGGATTGCAATGTGAGGGAAGGAAAGGAAGATGGTATGAATACAGGAATGGAATGACAGTGTATAGGAACTCGAAGGATAAAATTAAGAATGCGGAGGGAAAAGATTTATGGAATGGTTGAAGAGAATCTATATATGGTAAAAGGTAGTGTAGAAGGCGTTTGGGAGGGGTAGATAACATTTAAAGTACATGGTGCGGGCTTTGTGATAAATTATATTGTATTGAATGAGGGAGCGAGAGAGAAGATAGAAAATATGACAGTATGACAGATGATGATATCTAATCATTTCCCGTTGGAAGCAAGTTGGAAATGTGGAAAAGATCAAATGGATGATAGGAATAAACTATGGTAAGAGGAAACAGAAGTGTATGTGTGGAACAATGATGAAGAAAATGAATATAAGGCATGACTTGAGGCAGTATGCTGGGAGGACGCGAATGAAATGGAGAAATTAATGGATATAATAAAAATCTATGAAAATAATAAGGATATTGAGTAGAAGAAGAGAATTAAAGTGTGAAATAAAGTGAGGTTATAACAAGAAAGTGGAAGAAGAGAAAAGAAATCTTGCGGAAAGTAAGACAAGGATAAAAACAATGGGAGGAATACGAGGTGGCGAAAGAGGAATGGAAGAAGGAATAGAAGCGATACAGGAGAGAAAGAGAAGAGGGAGAAAAGACTTTATAAACAGTCTCAAATCAGAAGGAGAAATATGGAAATATTTAAGGAATACTGGAAGAGGGAGAAATGGTGGTGAGGTGAAAATAGGAATTGACGAATGGCAATATAAATGTATGGAAAATGAAGGGAGCAATAATCCAAGGAGGGAGGAGAAGGTAGCAAGGAGTGTTATGAATGAGTGGAATGAAGAAAATATTGAGATTAGGGAAGACGAAATGAAAGAAGAAATTGAAAGGATAAAGTGTGGGGGAGCATCTGGTCCAGATGGCGTACCTGTGAATGTGTGAAACTGCTTAAATGAGAACGGAGTAAAAGCGCTGCGGAGTAAAAGTAAAAGCGGAGTAAAGGTGCATGAATGAGATATGGAAAGGAAAAAAGGATTGATTGGAAAAAAGGGGAGATCATTCCAGTGTACAAAAGAGGAAACACGATGGATGTAGAAAATTATCGAAGGATAACAATAACGAATGGAGGGTATAGATGATATGGAAGGATAGTAAATAAGATTTTGGAAAAAGAGATGACAGAAAAAAATATGGTTTGTCAAGGGAAGACAGGTTATGTCAAGGGAAGAAATAAAATGGATAATGTACTAACCTTAAACTATACTATAAATCAGGAGATAGGAGAAGGAAGGAAGCTGTACTTCTTATTCCTGGACCTAACGTCCGCGTTCGATAATTTAGAGAGAGGATGTTTATGGAAGAGGCTGAATAAGGCTGAGTAAAAAAATGAGTGGATGAATGCTAAACTGTTGTATAAGGACGGAAGGGTAGGGCAAAAGTTGGATGTAAAGTGTAAGAGTAGTTTACTGTGTATGGAGGAGTGAAACAGGGATGTCCGCTTAGTACGTGCTTATTTAATATATACGTATCTGATTTAGAATCAACGTTAAAGGAAGGGCAAGGTGTGTGAGTGGTGTTAGGTAACTAGAAAATATGGTCGTAAAAGTATACGGACGATATTGTGTGTATGACGGGTAGTAGAGAGGAAATTAAAGAGATCATAATAAGATTAAATAGGAATATGGAATAAATGGGGCTTGGAGTGAATATGAGAAAATCGAAAATAATGGTATGTAAGAAAACGGGTAGAGAAAGTATAAGTGATCAGGTTATGTTCTGACAATAAAGCACAACTTCACAGCAGATTCCATGAATTTTTGGATGAACTGCGAGCCCAAGTTATTCAAATTATTCAAAATAGAGATCTATACCAAACAAACGTATCCTGGTTGAGTGCAGACAAATTCTTTGCACTGAGAAATGTGATTCCAGTATTCTTGAAAGACAGTACCAATGATACTGAACATCTTGTTCGATGTTCCGGAAGGCAGCTTTCTTTTATGTATAACTGACCTAACGTAATAGTTGAATGGCTTGAATCAGACAGTTCGAGCCAAAGAAATATTTGGTCATGTGAATGATTTAAAATAAGTTAAAACGTTTGTAGACAAATTTATCAAGAAATGACTTTACATACGTTCTATCTTGTCAAGAGCTGTCAGGAGAAATTAAAAATGTAAGTTTAGTGAAAATATTGAAACTTTTATTCAACAATTCGATCAAAGTTTTCTGACTTTGAAAACATTATGGATACACTGCTCCTTTTCAGTGACGCTTTGAATGTGGATATTAAGAATCACCTATCGATGTATCAACTGGAGCTCTGCGATCTAGAGGCTTATTATTTTCTTTAAGCCAGGTCCAAGAGTGGGCTCAACTTTTACAAGCTATTTTCATGGGCTTAACAAGTTTTTTGTTTGCAGCTTAGCTCAATGCTTAGAAGTACTTATTTATCTGCAAATGTCATAAAAAATGTGATGTTTCCTGTTTCAGTTCCTGTTTCAGTGATGTTTCCTTGTTACGCCTAACACTGGCAGTTACTAACATAGAAGTGGACATCTCTGCTTTAGTGGAGTCCGATAATCCTTAGTGCTTTCACTTGATTTGTGCGTTTAGCCCAACTAAAAAGGAATTTTCGTTCAACAATTTAGTTTGCTTTACTTTACAGTTAGATTTATATGAGTGAACTTTTTAGTGTGCGATTCTCAGCATGAATTGTCTAAATATGTTGGCCTCCAGTACTTTTGGGGTTGGACACGTCTGATATAGACAAACTAGATTGTATTGCAATTGCGTTTAGTTTTCAAAACGGACAGATCATCGCGGATGCAATAAACATGCCCAAAGAAACATGTTACAGACACATAGCTTGTATGCATGGTAAATACGGTTGCCAAGAGATTCCAAAACATCTTCAAGTATGAATATCAAGCATGCTCACTGTATGCAGTGACAAAATATGTACAGATCCTAAATTGTACCAGTAACCCGAAAAATATTTATGACAAATATAATTAACAGAAACTGACACATTCTGAACTAATAGCATTCCAGATTTTTTGCTAAGACAACAAAAGGTAATGTAAGAAACTATAAAGTATGTTGGTGTAAGTGAAACTTATTACTGGCTTCTAAAATGAGATTCCTAATAGATCTTCTTAAAGTCAAAGCTGTTATTAGAAACAAATTCCATGTAGTAACTAATTATTTTTTTGTAATAAATCGAGATCCATCATAAACAAGTAATACAAAACAAAGAGTCGCTTATGGAGGAGTTCGAAGTGCACATCATGCGAATTTTAATGCTATGCGAGTTTTTACAGGTCCTTATTAATATTGTACGAATTTCCATATCTTAATCGCGACACGTGTTGTACACCGCACAAGAAATTAAATTACGCGAACAAAGAGAGAAAAAAAAGCTTCGCAAGGGAGAGACGTAGCTGTGCTGATACCTCTCTAGGTATAAAACACAAACGTATTTTTTTTTGTATAAATGGTTTGGAAATTATGTACAAGGGAAGTGTAACCGTTAATGAGCGATAAATGAATAACAACTTTATGCTGTTCGAGCATTTCGAAGAAATTTTAAAAAGAAGTTTGATGAAAATTAATATATAAAAATATAGTTCAGAAATTTTTTTTAACCATTATAATAATATCTTTTTTAGATACACATTCCAGATTACGCGTCATGCCTCATTCTAGGAGTTGTCTACTTTGATTCCTAGTATCATAAATTCCCAATATGGAGTGTCGATAACTTAAGCTGAAAATATTATTATTAAGCATCGGAATCTAGCTGGTTATTAAGCACAATTGCTTATTAAGAGTAACTGGTTATTAAGCCCAAGTACAGTAAGTATCCCACGTAATTAACCCATTCGACTCAGGTTGCAATCCTCTGAATAATTACATATAATTCTGTTACTACCATATAGATGTCGTTTGAATGCATTCTAAAGTGAAGAGCTGATATGAAGCTTTAGTAGTTCTCCTAGTCTGACCTCATGCACTCCATCTCATCAGAAATATAATACTTTATTCGTCCGTTTTTATTTTTCGCTGATCTCAGTAGTCATGATGCTGGTAAAACCATGTCGTGGATTCAAATTTCCGCTAAAATCTCAAACTCTGCTAATCATATACTGCAAATTTGATCAAATGACTGCTAATCATATAAACTATTTAATGACATCGTGGCATCATTATTTTACGTCTTATAACGAGTTGAGTCAAGCTTTGTGTGGCTGGGGTCGCCTACTACTAACTATATACTAATGAAATCTGTTTAAAATGATTATCCCCAAATATTCAATGATACAAAGAAACTTTAAATGTCAAAAAAAAAACGTCTTTTCCTATGCAATAAAAACGAATAAAATGAAATACCCAGCCACTTATAAAAACATATTGCATACGTCCGATAAAAGCTTGTTGTGTGGGATATCTGATTTAAGACAAAAATAGAAAAAGTGTTAACCTGTCACAAAAAGGAGGTAACGAAACATATTTAAATAAATGAAAATTGACATGGATGAAGGTCAAAAGAGCATATCCTCAACGTGTAACTTTAACCTTTATTGCTGATCTCATTTAATGCCAAGTTCACATGAGAATATACAAACGTCAGGTTAATCTTATCAATATTACAGAATCCATGTATTTGTTTTCTACGTCGATATAATGCAATACTTATTTATGTATTTTGTTCTATTTAGATTCTTAACAGTTTTCAAATCTTTCATATATTTATCTTTCATATACCATATAGGTATGTAATACCTATAGGTTTATGAAAGATATAGGATTCAAGTCTTGAGCATTTTTTCTATTTCACCTTAGTACGTCTCTTGTATTGAAACTACTGCAATCCATTACTACGCAATTTAAGGGGAGGGGGGGGGGGGGTCATAAGAACAAATTTTTCATTTAAAAGGTTTTTGAAAAAAATT
>WYDF02079201.1:0-11198 GCA_009867245.2 Adranes taylori | reverse complement strand
ATAAAAAGAAAAACCTTTGCCAAATATTATGATTAAATATTGTTAGTTTACTAATCCATTTAAGTAATGTTAATAATACGTTGATTATTAATAATTGTGATATTGCGTTTATTTTCTGAAAGTCATATTTATTAAAATATTAGGATATATTGTTTTGAAATGCTCTGTTATATAAATAATGCAGGGTAATTATGAAATATCTAATATGAATTGTTTTATTTATTTCTTTAGAATTAAGGCGCCATGAAGGTATTGTAAATCATGCAAAATTCTGTATAAAAACAAAGTAACAAATTTTATATGACAAATTATAAAATAATAACTATTTTATTGATGTATTAATTATTGATGAAAAAGATACACAACTATACATTTTTGTATTTTAAACTTTAAAGCGCTCATTAATATAATGTTAAAATTATACAGTTGTTCTATAATTTACATTAGACCATTGCATTTACTTGGAAAAATAAAATGCTCTGAATAAATACGAGTCAGATGGAAAAACAATATTTATGTAAAGACTGTGCACTAGAGAATGCGAATAGAAGTACACTTGATCAAATTAACAATATCTGAACAGTTAAGATTTCAAATTATTTCACATATAGGAGATAAAACGCATGTGTTTCAATCGGATAGTAGATGACAAATAAGAAATTAGGGATTTTATCTGCTTTCGCGTGAATACACTATTGCTTGCGCGTGTTTATCTTTAAAACGTATATACATTAAAATTCGATAATCACGTAACGCGTGATTATCCCATTTTAATGTAGAGCGCCGTGGAAACATTCCTAATCGTAACACAATGCTGAGATAGGTTCAAGTGCTTAGAACAACAGTGCCAGCACAGTAACGGTTAAACCAGGTAAAAAAGAAGCCAGCTGGTTTAACCGCTAGCTGGTAGTCCTTAAAATACTGATTGGGTGCGAGAGCCAGTTCTCAGCATTTTGTACGACGTCAAGTGTTGTTTTTTGGATGTCCGATTGTCTTTCACGTCGCATCCTGCACAAGAAATTTCACTATCATCCATACAAGATAATAAGAGTGCAATATGTACTTTAAGGAGATGTCGAACAGTGAAGAAAATGTTGCGAACGAATGAATGATATTTTTGATGAAGATAAGGTACTAATGATTGTTGATCAAGCACATACTGGGATTGTTGCCAAATTTGAGATTGTTACTCGGTATGATTATTATACATTTTTGAAGAGAACAATATCACAGTTACAAAGCCTTAAACACGCTGTTCGAAATGCTCAACAATTTCCTGTTTCCGGAGTAGATCAGATGGAAAGTCAATAAATTGTTCAAACAGGGCAGTGCTCAAGCGAGAGCATCAATACAAACCATTTGCGACATGTTTCGCCAACGTATCATCTCTGCTTTTGATTGTATGCATTCACTACTTCGCCCACCTGATTGTGTGCAATAATTTTTTTCTTGCGGTCATCTAAAAGCAAAAGTCGCCTAGAAATCGGTAATGTGGAGACATCTAGACACAATGCTAAACTTCGAGGCGTTACGAGTGCATACTTATTTTTAAGAGGTAATTCAGAACTTATCAAATTTGCATTATTATGTAAATAAAATATGTATAACTTGAAAATCTACTTTGAAACACGCGTTATCTCTGCCGTATCTTGTAATATTTTAGGGTATTGTGTTGATTGCATTTATATTAAGACCCTAGTGAAATACTGTAATCCAGTAGATTACTGTATATTGTTCACTGAATTTAGATGTATGATGCATAATATGAATTATAAAAAATATTTATTATTGCAATGCTAACAATACTACTATAAGGACTGGATTATCAAATCTAAAGAGTGTCGAGATGTTTATAATAATGTACGAAATAGGCATCTATTCTCATCATATTTTTTAAGAATATTTGTTGGTTTTGAAATATGATTTAGTCACATTGTCGAAATTGTTCATCTGGTTACATCTTTTTGTTCCCTAAATGTTTCGAATCATTTGAACGGCGTTGGTATTATCAAGGCCGGAGGAAAGGTCTTTGGCGCCCTGATGCAAAATTTGATTGGAGCCCCATAAATTAATATCTTTAACTTTTTTGTTTTGGTGTCCCTCTTGTGTTAGCGCCCTAATGCTTAGCATACCTTGCTTATTGCGTTCCTCCGGCTCTGAGTATTATAATGAGTGAAAAGTTAAACACATCGCTAGGCGTACTGTTAGACGCCTAGAGGTAGCAAACGAACTGTTTCAAATTAAGAACTGCCATTTAGAACAAGTTAAAGTCATTTATAAGCCTGAGAAACGTACCAACCAGTGAACATTTAAATAGTTCGATATAGAGTTCGTGTTAATATTGGATTGAGGAAAAATTGATCAAAAATCATAAATGAGTATATTGAGCACCTGAATCATGTTTTTGTTTTAACCAAATATATTTCGTATTTCGAGATATATTTGACGATCGAAATCTAAAACGTTTTTGCCAAAAATTGCTCAAAATCCCACGTATAGGTAGAATCATTAGCGCTAAAATGCTTCATCGTTTACACAAGAAATAAAACATAAATTGATACATCTCGTTAATAACAGGAAAATCAAAATAAACGAGACAATGAACGGCATACTACGTCACTGTTTCGGAAATCATGCAAATACAGGTGATGCATTTGATTGACAATACTCTTAGGAAGGCAGGACATTTGAAGAAAAAAAAAACACATGGAAATTGGTAATCAGGAGTGGTAATTTATATGTAAATTATAGTTTTTAGCAACGAAACATAACATTTTATAAAATTATTCGCTTAATGAAAATCAATTAATAAATCAGTCAATTAACTTCTAAGTATTGTCTATTATTAAAATATGTACAAATGCACTTTTTTTCTTCATTAGGAACTGGGTTTTAATTTTAAATCCAAAGATGCCAATAACGCAATTGGAGAAGGATCTCTACCTCTAAAAGTTCGGAATATTTCACTTGGATGACAACTTCCACCTAATGCTAAAAAAGTGTCCCTATATCTTCTCCCAACATTTGAAATTTCCTGTTGATTATCTTGAACTTCGTGGAACGCACTATATACATCTGCAGCTATTATTCTGGACCATAGATGACTGTAATAGGCCGCTGCCCACTCCTCACAAAATATTTGTGTGAATGAACATGGATGGGAATCAATATCTGCAAGCGGAAACATAAAACATTGTGGCCACAGTCTTCTAACGATTTCTAACCAAAAATCTTCTGACGAGTGAAGTTCCATGTCTAATAAAGACAAATAGATTTCTTTGCCCAGCTCCAATCCAGCTCCTGTTTTGGTAACTTTAACTAATGCTTCGTACATGTGGTCAGGAATATTATCACCACTTTCAAAATG
Organism: Adranes taylori; assembly: GCA_009867245.2. Lineage (NCBI taxonomy): Eukaryota > Metazoa > Arthropoda > Insecta > Coleoptera > Staphylinidae > Adranes > Adranes taylori. The sequence goes on along the minus strand of WYDF02079201.1, from coordinate 7,831 downwards.
GCTGCTGATATTAACAATGGTAGATTTGTTTAGTAACCAATGGCACAACATATTTCCTGATATTTCAACAGCATCCCATTCCACGTTAGATAAACCACTAACTTCAGAATACTGAGTCCTACTTAATAAATGTTGTAGATTTTGACCAAATCTATGAAATAAAGTTTGAAGATCTTTAAACGTAAGTAAAGAGGGTCTATCAGTACTTGGTGGTTGAAAATTAAATATTAGCGCCGATAATGGTTTTGTTTCGGCAATTACGCTGTGACTTTGAATTCCTACCATCCAACCCAAATTTTGTCGAGTGTACAATTTTTCATTACTTCGTGCATAGGGATCTAAATAAAATCCCGCAACTGGTTCTAAATTATTATTTTCAAATATGTCATAGTATCTAACATCTTTATGCCATGCCGATACATTTGATCTTTGTCTGATTTTGATCATAAATAACTGTTCACATAAATAAAATAAGCCTTCCAACACTTTGGATAATGGAAAATATTTTTGAAAAGACTCTTCAGAAAAATTATATACACTTTTACATAACTTTCTTCTCCAGAAAGCAACATCCCATAATTCAATTTGATTGCCTTCAAAACTTTGGCTTTTCGCATATTTGTAAAGACTGTCGATTTCTTTTTCTTGCGCAATTTTAGCATGTTCTAACAATGAATTTAAAGTTTTAAACAAATGATCTTTATTTCCTACCATTTTAGTTTCCATAGACATATCAACAAAATTTTTATATCCTAGTAAGTTAGCTTGTTCTTGACGCAAAGATCTAATATGCTCCAGAGTTGTACTGGTTTGTAACTCACTTTCTCCGTAAGTTGAACCTCTACTAACTAATGCCTCCCACATCCTTTTTCTATATTCTCGTACAGGACAATATTCCATGAAAGGTATTCTAATGTGAGAATCTAAGGTAGCGATCCATGGACCTTTCGTTGCGGAATTAGAAGTACTCATCATCTGAGCCACAGAAACTGGAAACTCTTGTACAATTTGAGGATCATGAATTTTTATATTAAATCTGTTTGTTGAAAAACCTGTTCTCATTTTAAAATCATGGCTGTGCTCTGCTAATTTATGTAAATATGCGTGTAGCACATTCGTTTTGTCTTTGTGTAGACTCAATCCATTTAATTTACCTTCCAAAGTAAATTTTTTTACAACACGTTTTTGTTCAACATTTAAAGTATCACAATTTGTTTCCAACAGGGTTCCATATATATTCGGTGCGTTAAATTTAGCGGATCGCGCTCGTTTTGCTCGATCGTGTATTGATAAATAAGACTTAGTCGGCATAAGAGAACTGTTACCCAAATACAAAGTTTTTGATAAACCCCAAGCCATATCTAAACATGTTCCGCTTCTTTCTAAAGGATTCAGAATATCTTCAAATATATCTAAATGATTTGTTGTTTGCAAGAGTTCATCAATTTTTTTAACATCAGCTTCAAATTCGAGTGTTTGCTTACCAATTGCAGCCATACAATTTTCAATAGTAATATTATTGAATTCTGGCAGTCCATTTCTTTGTAGTAACGGATTTTTTTCCGGTAAATCTTCGCCGATTTCTGGAACTCTGCAGACAAGCAAATTATTTAATTATTTATATAAATATATATATTAAGTTCTTACAAAACAATGTACCCATGCCTTTTAGGTATTCTTACGACTAAATTTCGTACCAAAAACTTACTACTCATTAAAAACGCCATTTTTTAAAAATTCTACATTTATTTTTGGAAAATTTAAGGTTATACTCGATTATGCTATAATAGGTTATAATTTTATAAGAGATGGTCAGTATGCACTGGACTTGTTATTTTGCAACAAGTCCATTTTGTGCAGTCAATCTTGTCTGACAAACATGCGCAGCAACAGTATTAATGATACATAATACCAGAAAATTGATATAATAATTTCCGCACTCTGACCCGGCGCGTTTAATTGTAAATACTCTGATCCGATACCCGATCTAAGATTCGCCGAGTCTTGAGTTTTTGAACAATTGATTTAAAGTTTTCACTTTTTTATATAAAAAAAGTGAAACTGGTATGGTCTGGTATGTCATAAATATATTAGTATTTTTGGTATGTATTAATTTTTTGTTTTTTCTGTTTGTTTATTTTTTTTCGGTACATTTATTGTAAATGTACTGAATTATATGTAAATAATTTAAATATGTCACATGTAACCATTTCATAATTTTTCATATATCAAATAATTATCTAGCTAAATTTTCTAAATTTTGTATTCTTAATAAATGAAATATTTTTTAACAAATATTTTACTTTGCATTAGACCCGGACTCGAAAAATAATTGTAGGCTCGACTCGGACTCGCCGAGTGTAAAAATATCGGATATTCCCAAATCCTGATAATAATTTCTTACAGAAACCCAACAAAACTTATGCACATCCATAAAAATATACCAAATGGAAGACGAAACACAAATGGGATGACCAATATCTGGGACTCTTCGTACAATATACATAGACAACATAGAAACCAAAATACACAACCTACCTGCAGCTAAACATATACTACTAACACTACATAGATAATATACTATGCACCTGGAACGGAAACCACGAACAACTAAATAAATTTCACGAAGAAATAAACAACATAAACTAAAATTCACCAAAGAATTAGAAGTCGACAATAAACTCAATTCCCTAGACATAAGCATTACAAAAACACCAAATAGTTTCAACTATATATTTATAGGAAACCCACATATACCGATAGTAGCATGGATCGGAGAATATTTCAGAGATAGAACTTAGGGTAATTACAGAGTGAAATATCGCAGAAAATTAAACTTACTTATGGAGTTCCACAAGGTAACATTCTGGGCCCGATGTTATTCCTTCTTTATATGTCTAATATAGAAGAAGACCTTGAAAGTGAATACAGATTTTATTCAAACGATTTTGTAATATACAGTGAGATAAGGAGAGAACAAGACTGCGATAAACTCCAAAGAGATCTGGATAGGATAAGAAGCTGGGCAACGAAGAACGGAATGGCAATAAATGCAAAAAATTAGTTTTACTTTAAAAAAGAGATGTAATAAAGAGAAATTACGTGATGGACAACAATGTGATACGGGAAACAGATAAGATGGCTTACTTAGGAGTAAACATATCAAATAATCTCAGGTTTGAGGGCAAGCAGCGGTGACAGAAAAAGCATATAATAGCCCAGTATGACCAAAGCTAGAGTACGCGCAATTCCTGGTTACTAAACTCGTGCTAAAGGAGTGCAAAAGAGAGATTTATAGACATTATCAAAAATTTTAAATTACATACCTCTCAGTATACAAATTAAAACTGTGAAGAGTTTGCGCAAGGAGCTTTTTCTTATAGTTATAACCTTATAACGAGGGAGTTATAATTTCTAAGAACGAATCTTATGTTGTTGTTCGCGCATAAATGTTATACGGTATAAAAATGCGATTATATTAAGTTTTTTGTCGGATATAAGAATCGTTTGTTACCTTATAATTCTTTTTCAATTCGTCTTTGATGCCCATTTATAGCGGTTAAACATCTTAAATAGTATAATTTATTATATAAAAAGACGAAATATACTACAGACAAAATTACTTTAATACTGCCTTTAGTTTCTTCGTCCCGCACGATGTTCGTTCGGTCACGTGATGCGAAATTATAACGACGTCTTTTGATTGGTTCCGCTATTTTATAAAATAGCGTTGACAGTTGGCCGTAAGGTATATTTATAAGCTCTGTTACGATTATAACTTTTTTTTTGTTTGAAGTGGAGAATCTTCAAAAGACAAAGGATGCCCGATGCATCCAATAGTGTGGGATTTTTACTCACTAAACTCCACTCCCTGTTGGGATATTATACTTAGGAGGTTGGTGAATTTAGGATTTAGGATTTATCATCCTCTTAAGCCTGGAACTGCTGAAGCTCGATTATAACTATAAGAATGCCATTTATAAGGTAAATTTTGCCCTTGCGCAAAGTCGTTTTCACATAAAAAAAACTAGATTTTACGAACAGTTTTAAATCATATACAAGAGCTACACGTAAAGGCGAAACATTCTTAATATTGGATAATGTCTATAAATCCAAGTCAAGCTTATATTTTTACTAGCTGCACATTTTCATTTCGATGTTTGTAGATATACACTTATATTATTGTTATTGTATTAATATTTGAACACATGTATCGAAAGGTACAAAATTCAATAAAGATCATGGCTCCACTAATTTTTAACTAGATAATTCAATTGTTTATTTAATTTAGTTATTTATAAACGAGGTTTTTCTTCGAGCGTGTATGGAGTTCTTTAAGTCAGTCAAATATTGCTCAGTTAGTCAGAAGATTTAACAAACTCGCAACGATTACAATATCGAATAACACATTTTCGATTAAATAAATTGTCCACGCGATTCAAGTGCTACAAACCATCATAACAATTTTTTTGTAAGTTATTCCATGTTGGACTCGTTGAATGTTTTTAAATAATTCTTTGTAATAAGTATAAATAACTATAAACCGAAAAAATGAAGTCTGTTACATACATTGCTCCAGTCAATATTGCGGTTATTAAATATTGTACGTCTAAATGATAAATGTTGAAAATTAAAAATTAACATAAAACATTTTAGGGGGCAAACGGGACGAAGACTTGATTTTACCAATTAATGATTCTATCAGTGCGACCTTATCATTAGAGCATGTACGCTTCTAAGTTATTTATATATTTTGGTGAAATTGTTATGCATATTAATTTGTAGATGAATGCAAAAACTACAATAAAAGCGAGTCCTGATTTCACAGAAAACAAATTTTATTTAAATAATAAAGAAGAACTATTTGATAACAGAAGACTGCAAAATTGCTTACAAGGAAGTAAGTGCAAATAAGATATTCAAATGATTAATGTATTTAACTCTATTCATTTTATTCTATTAGTTAATTTGTAATTATAAGGTTTAAACATGTTTAAAATGTACTTTTGTCCTAGAAATTACTATCATATTTCATATAATTATATTTTGAGCAATTATTTATATGGCTTGTTTCAGACTTTAAATTATTTCTTAGATTATATGCAAATATGAATTTAATATTCATTTGATAAACTAACTTTAGACTTATTATTATCAATGGATAAGAAGTAAATATTGGCTCAACAGAAATTAATTCAAAATCAAAAATACTTTCCGCTTTCTATCTAGGTGGGGGCGAATGAAATCTGGGGCAGTTTTAAAATTCTTACTAATAAAAAAGTAGATGTCATTTTCATGAGGGGTTAAAAAAATGTTTTTACTTGAAAGATTAACGAATTTTTTAATTATAAGTATTTATTTTATAAATATAATAGATTGTCCACTTGGGCTAATATAAGTTCGTATCATTTATCGTACCATGATTTATAACTATTTGCATGTTGAAAATTTTGTCCCATGGTTATTTATCCACCGCCGCTGTTTATACCTACTCGTTTATAATATAAAGCAATGTTATGATTTTAGTTAAAAAATGTGCTACAGATAAATCAATATTAGATTGGAAGATTCATATAGAATCTGAAAATAATTTTCCCACAGCTGCTGGTCTAGCATCTTCTGCAGCTGGATTTGCTTGTTTAGTGTCAGCTCTGGTTAAACTTTACGGATCAACTGTTGATCTGTCTATTATAGCTCGTCAAGGATCGGGTAGTGCTTGCAGAAGTGTGTATGGTGGTTGGGTATGTAACAAAGTTTTAATCTTCATGAAATGCGGAATCTCCTATATGCTCTTTACCTTGACTGTGATGTTACATCACATGTATGATGACTTTACAAATGTTTCTTTCAATATGACCTTAAAGTGGCTGAATAAATCGCTGTAGAATTGGTTAAAATTAACTGAATGCGTTGCGTTATGTGTTTGAGGTAATTAGAACTACCGAAATTAGTAATAAGTCACAGAATAAATAGAGTTGTACTTTGTTCAAGCCAAAAAACAATGTTTAATTTTTCTTCGTGTTTAAGCTAATATTTTTTTACCAGTTTTGTATATTTATTGAATGTATATTACAACTAGTTAATGTTTGACATAGCATAAGTATTAATCGTATGATGATTATGGGGATAAATGGTTTTTAAAACATGATTTTACATGTAAGAAGAAGAAAAATGATAGTTATATAAAAACGTTAGCCTGAGTGAGGTCCTTAGAGTTTATGTTCACTATTTGTCTAGATTCCAGCCTTTAGTTGTCTTAAGTACCAAATAGTTTCTTACGATTGGGTTTATTTGAGACATTTTAAATTGATAGATAATTGTTCTGCGACGACAGGTTGTTGATATTGTCAAGTGCTTGTATTTTCTGGCAATAGTTTATTGAATTGATTTCATTGATCCAATGGAACAATATCAGTAGATAGTCGGGAATTTGCACAGTGGGTTCTACTGTGTTTCTGATTCATATTAATAATAATAACGTTTCCCTGTGGGATTCCAGAAGATATAGATACATTACCCGATAAGGCGCCCTTATTCTTAATGCTTTTTGAAACTAAAGTTCATCATTATGTTTATCTAGCAATAAGAACGACATTATTTTTCTATTCATATATTATCAACCTAGAAATTTCCCAAGAACAAAGTGTTAGAGTTGAAATAGAAATAGTAATTCTAGTCAACATTCTAGATACTATAAATTTCTGAAGAATGGGTCTAGACGCTTGTAACATAACGCTGTGTTAATTGAATGCGCTTAGATGGATGCGTTAGAAGAATGCTTCGAACCTACATAGGAGATTCCGCTTTAAGGCATACTTATAAATTATATAATTAAGGAACTATGTGCTTACAACGTTTTATTTATATTAATTGTTACTTTATATACATATACTTAAAATAAATCTTATTATAAATTATTTTTGTAATATTGGCCTTCTGTAGATATTTTGTGTAGTTATTAATTTAATCAAATGTTAGCAATATTTGAAGCCTTATTGTTTACTTATTGTATTAGGCGAAATATCAGAAAAAGAACAGATATTGATTTATAATTGAAATTCAATAGTTGGAGTTATGTTATACAAGGTTTGATGTAGATGTAGAAGTGACAAAAAAGGAACAGGTATTGGATGGTAGAAGAGAAAAACCATTGTAGTTTATGTAGTATGTCAGTCAAAACCAGGGACCCGAACCGTTATTTTTTTCGTCAGGTTCGGCAAAGAAAAATATGTCTTTTCAGTTCTGGTTTTCAGTTCAGCTCATATTTAAATATTAGCAAATGAATGTAAATACACCCACACCGCCCATATTTTTTTTATACAGCTTCTCGGTATATATTTAAGGTGCTCACATACATAATTAAAATCTCAAATGCGAATATTTTCCCATACCAGGGCAGCAAGCCCTCCTTAATTATTGTTATAATTTTTAGAGCAATAAAAATTTAAAAACAGAATTGTAGCAATTTAATAAAGTTACTATATCATATACTGTTTTAATAAACTTTTAAATTACAATTTGTAACTCTAAAATGCAGACTTGTAACTTACAAGTTTTCATTTAGTAATCCACTCGATTCACTTTCACATGTGTAAATAGTTTTGTATATAATTGTAGTTATGAAGTGCACACTAAACAAAACATTTCTGTTGCATTTTAAAACACTACTAAATAAAGATGTAAATATTACGTTAAACTAAATGTTAATTACCAACTTGTCTTAATTCCAAAGTAGGCTCAGTAACATATTTAACATAGTTGTTCTTAATTAAGCAAGCAATCATCGAAAATTGCGAATCATATATGAGAGACCACAAAGGTAGAAAAAATT
>WYDF02079190.1:0-11199 GCA_009867245.2 Adranes taylori | reverse complement strand
AGACCTCCAGGAAATCCTCGAGGCAATACCATTATCCTTTCGTTAAGGGGCATTAACTTGAAAAAAATGTGAAAAGACAAAAAAAAAACAAAAACGTAAAAACTTATAAAACAATGAAAAAACTCATAAAGAGTTTAAAAAATCTCCTGCTGCACAATAGGACCCACTCCGGTGCAAGCAGGATAACATATACAGGGCATTACCTGCGCTGCCAAGCAAGTATTACTAGAAGATACATAAGATCAATCTAGGAAGTCAGGTTTCCTCATATAAGCAAATTTCCTAATTTCTTGACCACGCTATGGCAAAGGGTTTTCTGCAGGCTTGGCTGTAAAGCAAATGCTCTAGCGGATTTTTCATGCAAGCTATCAGCTTACCAATTCTATCTGTAATTTACCAACCCACTTCCAGTTCCAGGCGAAAGAAGATGACAAATCCTAATGCCGCATTTAATAAATTCACCAACATCCTAATGTACACAATCCCAACAGGGAGTAGAGTTTAAGTTAGGTTACAAATCCCACACTATTGGTTGTACGGGCATCCTTCACCTTTTGAAGGTTTTTCCACTTCCTACGTAAAACAAAAATATATACTTATATATAAACGTCTAGCTTTGTCCGTCTGTCTGTCCGTCTGTCCGTCTGTCTGTCTGTCTGTCTGTCTGTCTGTCTGTCTGTCTGTCTGTCTGTCCGTCTGTCCGTCTGTCCGTCTGTCCGTCTGTCCGTCTGTCCGTCTGTCCGTCTGTCCGTCTGTCCGTCTGTCCGTCCGTCCGTCCGTCTGTCTGTCCGCCTGTCCGCCTATCTGTCCGTCTGTCTGGAACGCTTTTGATACTTATATATAAACGTCTTGCTTTGTCTGTCTGTCTGCCTGGAACGCTTTTGACCCAAGTTGACCCAAGTGAACCCAAGTTAACCCAAGTTGAGCCAAGTTCCTTTGGGTTACGAAAAACACCTTTATTGATTTTATTGTTTTTAATATTTATAATATGCAAATGATTCCTTGGAGTTCGTTATTTTATCTTACAGATTTGTGTGATTCTAATTCTAATGTCAAATATTTACGACGTCTGCTTTTCCAGTAAGAACAATTGATATTAGGAAAGATTTGATTTTCTGACGATGAAATGATCTTCTGTTAAACCGATGATGTGTGAAACCTCCAGCTGATATGTGCAGTCGAGAATGAGGATCTGGCAATGTCGGAGGAAATAGACGTTAACGGGTGAAGCAGGCGAATGGAGGCAGTCTGCGAATGTAGGTCAGCGAATGCTGAATGTAGATGGAGAATTGGTTGCCTGGCGGAGACAATCCGTAGTGACGGTGATGCTTTGATGGGAATTACTCGTTGGTGCGTTTGGCTTATTGATAAGGCTGACCCATTGACGAGGTTGACTCATTGACGAAGCTGACTCATTAGCGAGTTTGTCTCCTTGGCTTGGCTGACCCTTTGGAGAGACTGTGTCTGTGAAAGTCTCCATTGGCTTCTTTGACGCTGGTCTTTTCTCGCTTTGATCATCGGTGTAGTTAATCCAAAGGAATATGCAGGTGCAAGAGCAGAGTTAAAGATTTGATAGCTGATGGAGAGGTTAGAAGATTTAGCCGAATAATTAAAGTGTGTAAATTGTATATACCTGACTTGCTGGCATAGAAATTTTAATACTGACTGTTAGATTTTAATTAAATTTTTCTAGATGAAAAATTAAATCATGATTGCGCTGGGGACGCTTCACTTTGAAATGGCCAATAGTTTTATGCGTGCGAAATCGCTCACCTTACACGGTACTTGACCATTTAGTAGAGTATTATTACTGATAACGATGTGGAAAAGGCTCATTCTAAAGCTATCAAAACAAAACTCAGAATGCGTCTTGTTGAAACTGGTATGGGTATGGTCTTGTATATGAGACTTTGGCGGCGGTAACTAGGCAGGTTTTCGATGAAATTTCTGCTAAAATCTTTGAGAAGGGAGAATTTTCCTCGAATAAGAAACATCCTTTCACCCGTTACTAATTTTATAAACAATATCGCATAATATCCCAGCCAAGATTCTACGATTCTATGATTCTATGACGGGGAGCTCTCTACTCAGATTTTACGTGCAACCGGACAAGGATCTGAAACCCCTTCTACTACGGACATCTACCAATCAAGGGAATGGCGGCGGCAGCTTTTACGTGGAAAGCGTTCAGAACGCCGTACGCTCCTTACAAATAATAGAAAAAAAAACGATTAGAAGCATGTAACGCCCTCAAAGATCTTTGAACTCAATAAGAACATCGTTGAAAACATAATAGCATCAAATCTGGCTAGGCAAAACCCATCAAGATTTTTTTGTTTCAAATTAGATATCGTAAGCAAAAAATAGTAAAATAAATAAGCATCAAAATGCAAACGCTTCGAAATGCATGTTCTCTTTCTCTCTTTCTCTGCAACTTCTCTCTATATACGCACAAGACTACAGGCATTGTGTGGTTTGCGGCAGGGCTCTATCTCTCTCTCCTTCCGTTATGTGCAAGTTGACGTGAACGCTAGCTACGTGACTTTCTGCAGTCGGCTCTATCTTTCTATCCTCCCTCTGTGTGCAATGTGGTGCGAATGCTGCTGGATTTCTACATTGGTTCTATCTCCGTGTCCTCCCTCTGTGAACGCCGTTTGGATATCCACAGCGGCCGATATCACTCTATATGCAAAGCTCAATGCTTGCTTGTAAAAAAACTTATGCGAAAAAAAACATATTGCGTCGCTTTAAACTATTTTAATAAAAACATCTAATTTATTTGATTACCGATTTAGTTATGTAATTTGTTTATAGATAATTAGAAAATCATGTTATATGCCGATATTATAACCAACATAACAATTTTTTTACTGCAATTGGCAGTCCGTAGCCTATAACAAACAGTTATATGAACAGGATGAAGATATTACCGTGGAAAAGTGATAAAACTAAGGAAAGGAGAAGCCACAGAACCAAATTGCATACGCGTGGATGTGTGGGGTTGCAGAACTACCTAAAGAGTGAAAGCACGTGACCGTAGTACCAGTCTACAAAAGAAATGGCACTAATAATGCTGCGAGTTATAATGAAATAAATTTAATGATAGAGAATGTGTAAAGATATTAAATACAAAGGAAGAGAAACAAAAGAAAGAAAAAAGATGTTCTTGAGAACTCAGACAGGATTTAAAAAGAGGATGTGAACTGGGTATATAAGTGTGGAAGAAGCTAGGAACGAGATAAAGAATAAAAAAGGAGGTGCGGTTGGAAACGATGGAGTGCCAGTAGATATATGGTAGTGTTTGAATGAGAGTGGAATAAAAGAGCGGTGGTAAGGGGTATGAATGGAATTTTGAAAGGAGAGGATAGAATACCAAAGGAATGGAAGGAAGGTGAAATAGTGCCGGTGTATAAGAGGGGTGATAGAAAGGATGAGGAAAGCTATATGGGAATTACGATAATGAATGGGATGTATAGATTGCTTGCGAGAGAAATAGATTGGGTATTCTGTCCAAATGCAAAATGGGTTTATCAGAGGTAGAGGCACGGCAGATAGTTTAGTGCAGATAAACTATATCATGAATAGAGAAGTGGCAGAAAAAGGAAGCTGTTCCTACTATTTATAGATTTGAAAGCAGCATTCGTTGGGATTGTAAGGGAGAAATTGTGGGAGAGAATGAGAAAAGTAGGGGTATCAGGAGTGTTTGTAGCTTAATTAAGAATATGTATGAGGGGACGAAAGTGAGAGCGAGAGTGAATGAATATTCATCTGAATGGTTTGAGATCATAAGGGGAATGAGACAATGTTGTCCATTAAGTGCGTGCCTATTTAATATATATTTGGCACATATGGAGGGTGTGTTGGAGAAGGAGCAATCCGGGGGCATGATGGTGGGAAATAAGAAGTTATCGTATCTAACAAATGCGGATGACATTGTATGCATGGCGAGTGAGAGAGAAGAGATGAAAGAGATGATTGGAAGAATAAAAAGATATATGGAGAGGAGAGGATTGAAGGTGAATGTTGACAAGACAAAAATGATGGTGTGCAAGAAGGGAGGGAGAGATTGTAGAATGGATATATTTCAGATATATGGAAAGGGATAGAGTGTGCGAAGACATTTTGTAGGTGTAGGTGTTTAGAATTTATTTTGGAGCTAAGTGGATCTTGTAAGAAGCATGTAGAGATGGTAACGAAAAATACAAAAGGGGCAATAGAGAGACTGAGGCTGGTATGGGACAAAAAATTTGGGGAGTCTGTGAGAATGAAGTTGAGAATAATGAAGGTGAGTGTGAAGAATATAATGTTGTATGGACCCAAGGTTTGGGCTGTTGATGAGAGAGAGAGAGAGAATAGAAAGAGTACAGGTGGGATGTATGAAAAGGATGTTGGGACTAGATAGAAGTAATAAGAGCGAAATAGTGTTGCAAGAAGTTGGAATATGTAAGTGTTGGCTAAGTGGGGTGATAAAAATGGTGAAATTTGAGGACAAGGTATGTAATGACAAGACCAGAAGATTGACCAAAGAGGTGTATGTGGAGGGGTTGATGAAAGAGGGGGAGGTACGTCTGTGAATGAATGGATTGATTGGAGAAAGAAGCTGAATATCACGATTGGGAGGGTTTGACAGAATATTTGGAGGCTGGTTTAAGTAAGAATAACAAGAGAATGAATGAGAGGTTTAGATGTGGAAGTGAGGATAGGGGAACAAGTATGGCCTAAGGCAGAATGTGTAGAATATGTGGAATAGGGGAGGAAAAATGGAATCAATGGACTGCGTGGGAATGGATTGGAGTGGAGAAAGAGATGGACATGGGTGAAAATAGAAGGGTGTGTTTGGGAAAAGAGGGGAGAGGTTTAAATGTAATGAAGATGCCAATAAAGGTTTATTTATTTATTATGGATTTATTAATGGAGATGATTAATGGAATGGAGATGATTAATGGATTTATTAATGGACTCTTTACATTTTCGGTACGTGGCAATATTACGAGGGTGAATAAATTTCCAAATTTTTATTGTGTTATAACTAATAATAAATAGCTTACTTTTTGTGAAGTAAAAATTGTAACGTTCTATTAATAAGTTTGAAATTTCCATTTCAAACTTATTATGATTATGGTTCAGATGCAACATCAATTTAATAATTTAGTTATGTAAACTTGATACATTCATATTTTATGATTCCAAAATAGGACTCACTTTACTTGTTTAAATAACAATAAAAACTGATTCTAAGATTTAACATCTATTTTGCTAGTGTTTGCACTTGTATTATTATTTATGACATTAATTTCGGCTGGATTAGGGTCTGCCGGTTTAATATCCGCCGGTTTAGCATCCAATTTTACGATCTTGTCTGGTACAGTAGGTTTTACCGCAGTAGCACTATTTATTAAAGTAGCATTTGGCACGGTACCATTATTTGTTACTACAGTATTTATTAATATGTTACTACCTGTTGTCCTAATATTTCCATTATTGGTTACGTTTGTTGGTTTAAGATTAGTTTCCGTTTTATTGTTTGGTTCATCTGTTTCATTTCTTTTATTTTCCAAATCTGTTTTATTTTCATATTCAGGTACTATTTCTACTTTGATTATACCATCATCTCCTTCAGATATATCATTGGCTCCATTCCTATTAGAACTAGAAGCAATCTGAGACACTCCATCGTCCTCTGCCTCTTCTTCCTCGATTATATCTTCATCTCCTTCAGATATCTCTTCATTTGTTGAATTTGCTGTAGTATTGGAAGCTTGTTGTGATACTTCATTTTCCGCTGGAATTATTTCTTCATCTCCTTCAGATATGTCATTGGCTCCATTCGTATTAGAACTAGAAGCAATCTGAGACACTCCATCGTCCTCGACCTCTTCTTCCTCGATTATATCTTCATCTCCTTCAGATATCTCCTCATTTGTTGAATTTGCTTTAGTATTAGATGCTTGTTGTGATACTTCATATTCCGCTGGGATTATTTCTTCATCCCCTTCAGATATTTCATTTGTTGAATTTGTTTTAGTATTAGAAATATGCTGTGACACTTCATCTTCCGCTAGCACTTCTACCCCTTCCATCTCGTCATCGTTTTCGGGTGATTCATCAGAGCCATACTCTTTTCCTTCCATTGCATCCTGTAGCATTTTTTCAGTTATACTTTTTACAAGTGTCTTATTTTCAGCCAGATTTTTATAAAAATGACGAAGAATGCATTCATTTACATTGTCGAGTGGATCTAAAGGATTAATATGGAAACCCTAAAATAAATAATTTCGTTATTTAGATAATGCCTGTCAATTAAAGAAAGTGGTGCACTAGGTTGCGTAAAGTATTTATATAGGACTCTGGGGCTAGTTTTGATAACAGTATACTCCTTTTCAGGCCCACGTTAGAGAACACACAACGTAGCAGACGTTTAATTGCGATTCGAATATGGATTTTTTTATATGATGTAAAACAGATTAAAATGATGTAATAATAAAAGCTTACTTCTAGTGGCATACAAGTATGACAAGCCCCACAATTTCCATAAACGTAAATAGTATTAGGTGGACATTCTGCTGGACATTCAGGTGGAACAAGTCGTGGACAGCGGCTATCATAGAAAAGTAGACAGTCAAAATTGAAGTCTACTTTGCACTTCATTATAATATTAGTTTGATTCTCAGGACAAGCAGCTGAACTGAAAGCGAAAATGAAACTGAAAATTATTCCGATTGTTATGTATTTCATTTTATTAATTTTTCTCTTTATACAGGAAAAAACTATTTCCAATACTTTGAGTTTTATGTAACAGAATTAGCAAGTAAAGGGTTTTTGTCTTTTATAGTCAGATTAGATTTTATCTTTTATGACTTACACATGTCATGTAATCTATAAACACATAAAAAGTAATGTATGCCATAAAATTAGAATCCTGTACAATATGATGAAGACCCGTTACCCTATTCTTCAGGTACTGCAAGTGGATTTGTATTCCTAGTACACTTGTAACCATAATTGGTACATTTATGCATAAGTATGTTTAATCAAGGATGAAGATGGAAAAGTTTTCATGAAATGTTTATAATTTAAATTTCACTAACATATATTAATTTCTTTTTTTATTCTAGGTTTAACTAATTTGCTTTATATTTTTTCTTATTAGTCCAAAGTCATTGCGTTTAAAAATTATTTTAATTTAAAAGATAAACAAAACAAGATCAATTCTTATAATACATATCGTGTGTAAAATTCAATTTCATGATTTTGTAAGATTACCAGATAAATAAACCTTTAATTAAATAAAATATGAAATAGAATGGAAATTCTGTTGAAATGGTAGAATAACAGATGAATATATTTCTTGATGTACTTATGTCAGTATTGGAATGATGTCCTTATACTCTTATGAGATATTTGCTACTAATTGAATCTATTTTTCTACCACTGGAATCTGTTTTCTAACAGCTGGGTCCCGTGTCTCTATGAGTTTGAATCTATTTGAATTATTATAGGAGCTATCTAATATTAATTGAATCTATTTCTCATTGTAATAGTAAGTTCCGATCATTAAAATTGAATTGAAACGTTGTGATATTGAAATTTGAATTGAAGGTGTACTATGAATTGAATCGAAACCTCGTTGTCATTGAAAATTTTCGTTGACACTTTCCATTTGGATAACAATTATATTAAAATACTTCCGAGTTGAATTTATCTCAATCACTTGGCTCTACTACTGGACCAATTTAATTTGGACCAACAATCTCTTGGACCAACTTAATTTCTAAATATGGAATATCCAACTAGAATTTCGTTCCACTACAAAAATTTATTGAAGAAGAAAAAGCATACTGCAGCGGAAAAAAGTCGAATCGTGTTAGAGAGAATTGAAATATCTCGGCTCTAGATAAAGTAACTAGATATGCGTACAAATCAAGTTCAATCTCTATAACTCTACTATAAGCATTCAAAATTTTAATATTTTTGAAATGTATGTTTTAGAGTAACTATTACATGTTTGACAAAAAAAAACATGGTTTTTCAACTTGTTTCATTCTAAGTTTGACCTGTTCTAGGCGCCAAACTAATAACAGAAAAAATATGTAAAAAATATATAATAACTCAGAGTTTTATATTTCGATCCACTTAAAGAAAAGTTTAAAGACATTTATCATTATTGTGGAAAAAAAGTTTGAAAACCTGATGTTTATTTTGTTTCTGTCTATACTACAAATATATAATTTAGGACAAGATGGAAATTATAACCTAAATCGCCAATAGTTGTAACTCAGTAGGTTACAAGCAATAAAAAGTAAGACAGAGTTATTTCATCCGACCACCCACATATGCGGTGTAATAGTGGGTACTGACCTGCAACAGAACTTCGCATCATAACACTATCGCGTAGCAAGTGTGGATTGCGCCGCGTAACAGCGTAACACCGCAACAACCTAAAATCGAGGCCTCTCATCGCTTGTCGGTATTAGAACGTCACATCAAAGGAATGATACGGGCTGATGTTGCACCACTTGTTTTCATGTCTGTACAGGTCTGCGTAACACTATCGCGATTTGTTTTTCGTTGCATTTTTATTCAGTTGCGAAAGCCTTTAAGTATGGGATGGACGGAAAGATGAACAATGGAATTCATCGATAATTAAAAACCAAGTTTTATTTCCATAATAATACTATAAGTATACAAAATTTTATACTACAAACGTATAGTTTAGGACAAGATGGAACTTATAACCTAAATCGTCAACAATTCTAACTCAGTATCTTACAATTACTATAAAATTTGAATAATTAATTATTATTCATGAAAGTAATAAAAAGATTGACTGAATTATATTTCTATCAGAGCGCATGCATATGCGTTGTAATGGAAGGTACTAATATTCAACAGAACTTCGTAGCGTAATACCGTCGCGCAGCAAGTGTGGACGGCAGCGAGTAAGAGCGTAAAACCGCAATGTCGAGTCGTCCCGTCGCTTGTCAGTATTAGAGCGTCATATCAAAGGAATGATACGGGCTGATGTAGCACCACTTGTTTTCATGTCTGTATTGGTCTGCGTGCCACTATCGCGATTTGTTTTTCGTTGCATTTTTATTCAGTTGCGGAAGCCTTTAAGTATGGGATGGACGGAAGGATGAACAATGGAACTCATCGATTATTAAAAACCAAGTTTTATTTCCATAATAATACTATAAGTATACAAAATTTTATACTACAAACGTATAGTTTAGGTTAAGATGGAACTTATAACCTAAATCGTCAACAATTCTAACTCAGTACCTTACAAGTACTTTAAAATTTGAATAATTAATTATAATTCATGAAAGTAATAAAAAGGTAGACTGAATTAGCTTTCTATCAGAGCGCATGCATATGCGGTGTAATGGGGGGTACTAACATGCAACGGAACTTCGTATCGTAATACCGTAGCGCAGCAAGTGTGGACGGCACCGAGTAAGAGCGTAACACCGCAACAACGCAATATCGAGTCGCCCCAGCGCTTGTCGGTATAAGAGCGTCACATCAAAGGAATGCTACTAGTTGATGTTGCACCACTTGTTTTCATGTCTGTACAGGTCTGACTACCATTCAAACGGTTGCCGACCGTAATGATGGGTACAGACATGCAACAAAACTGCGTACCTTAACACCGTCGCGCAACAATTTTTGTACGAAGATACGTATGTTCAGAGAATTTTAGCGTATCAGAAAATCGTTGCGTATCATATGAGCAGAAAATCGCGTAACATTCTATCATTCCAACCAAAATTGAGTTCAGTTCTGTAAAGTGCGATATAAAAGGTGGAGGTTGCTGCATCAGCTTATATATTTATGCATTACTTGGTTAAGATAAAAAAAGACGCCGGACACCAAGCCACTGGTGGCAAACACAGTTGTATAGTAGTAGGAATGTGTACAGTGGAAACAGTTTACTATTGGATTTGAAATTTCAAGCAACTAGCGGCCTTCATAAAAATTTTACCAGGATGTTGCACACATATTTTGAGTACTTAATTAATGTAACTGGATAAAAGATAACACGAAAAGATATTAAAAGGAGAAGAGCCATTTCTGTCCAACAAACGTTGACAGTAACAATTTGGATTTTGGCGACTGGTGATTCCTACACCAGTCTACCATACTTTTTTAAAATTTCAAAACAGTTAATAAGCGCTCTAGTTCCTGAAGTGTGCAAAACTATCGTCAAAGGATTATAAGATAATATATCGGTAAGAAACTAAATACTTATTCAGAAATATGCAAAACAAAGTAAATTCCCTGCAAATTCCCTGTCAGGCATAATATCTAATAACTAAGGGGATATCTAAGAGGAATCCTCTAAGAGGAATCCTCTGGAGTAATGTCACTTGAATTTGTATAATTGCTCAAACCACCATAAGTATATGCAGGAGATGGCAGCGGTGTGTGCTGTGAAGTATACTTGACTCCGTGGCTACCCTGATATTGTTGAAGTTGACTATTTGGCGCCTTAGGGTTTGAAAAGTATGGATGAGAAGTACGACTATGCTATGATTACGAATGACGAGCGCTGCTTGACGGTTGGTTGTAAAGCTCCCTATTCGCTTTAAATAAAATATTCATAATATCTTGTTGCACGGTACTTTGTAATTGCGAAGAATATTTAGCTAGCTTTTTCGCCAAAAGATTCCCAAATATCGAACTTTCGTTGTGTTCCTTTTTACTACCGTTTGTAATTCCTTGTGATAATATTTAAAAAAATTCGAGTGGGATTAGCAATAGAGATTACCCTTCGGAAAAAATAATTTGGTTTGACGTTAACGACGTTAAAGGTTTTTCATTCAATAAATGAACAAATTACAATAAATGGGTGTTATAAATTAGCCCTCACCTTTAGATTCTCCTAACGGATATTCTTTAAATACACACTTACCAAAAATCCTATAATTGACCACGAGTGTTCGGAATATAACGTTCCAAGTGAAACAATACTTCTTTATATATCTAATGGGATAGAATCTCCAACTGATACTAGAGCCGTCTTTTTGGTTGATACATATCACCACACTACTTGTGTTTCTCCTACAAAAGTCCTTTCGAATATAAACTTACCAAAAGAACTTATCAATGATCAGGAATGTTCGGACTGTTGGTCTCAAAACGAAACAATACCTCCAATATTTTCTGATATATTTGGATCAGACATTCCGTTATTCA
>WYDF02079169.1:0-11199 GCA_009867245.2 Adranes taylori | reverse complement strand
ATTTAGAAATAACATCTCCTAAAAATAGCTAGTATCTACATTGTAGAGGAAAATTGTTGCCTGATCAAATCTTTTAAGATTACTACGATTGCTGGCGAATGTGATAACATAGTCATATTATATTGCTAATATTTCCTCATAAGAGGAAAATGTACCAGAACGGCTTTAAAAACTTTTTAGTTTCTGCTTCAAATCAAATTCCTATTTTATTCCTACATAAAATTTAAATCCAGCTCCTCCTTGATTCTTATAATTTCTAAATATGATTTATTACTGCTTTATATTTTGTTCTTTTAGATATATCTAATACACAACCCACAAATTAAAATTTTTGTCTTGTGCCGAATATGAAATCATCCAACGAAAAATCGTAAGTTGCGCAAGTACGTCATTATACGTGGACATTAGTGTACATGTAGATCAGCGAAATGATGTACGGCTGTCTTATCCAGTTCAAATCCAGTACCGTACGTTGTTGATCAAATATTGCTATCAGTTTCATATTTCCAGAGAAAATCATATTTCCAGGCTTTCATATCAAAGTGGGGTTTATGAAGCAATTTTTGAAAGCATCAAATAAAGATAGTTTTTGTTTTGGCTACTTTACAAGAAAATATTTCTGGTGATTAGCAAGGATAGACTGAAAGCAGACATATTTAATGATCCGCAGATAAGGCAGCTTATTAAAGATCCACAGTTTCTCGCATGAATGAACGTGATAGAAACAAATGCTTGGTGTCCATTTGTTCATGTAGTACAAAATTTTCTCAGAAATCACGACGCCGACAATTACGATGAACTATTGGAAAATGTGCTTCCCAACTTTCAAGTTCTATGTTGCAGTATAAGTGTTAAAATTTACAACCTCCACAGCCACTTGCAGATCGTTTTCCAGAAAATCTAGGTGATTTTGGTGAAAAGCAGGGAGAAAGATTCGATTAAGCCATAAAAACTATGGAAGATAGATATAAAGGAATATGGAATAGCCACATGATGGCTGACTACTGTTGGAGGCTTCAGCGAAACTGTCGTGGAAAACTCCATGCTAAAAAGTCACGTAAAAGAAAACTTGTAAGTGATAAATGATGAATATATATTTACGTAATTTGTAAAATACATATTTTATTTTGTAGTTTCTGTGTTTTTAATAGGCACTTGGAGAAATTAGTATAACTATTAACGTGAAATGTACATAAGGTAAGAAATGAAATCATTTTGTGATCAATTGGAAGTGTTTTTACTTCATTCCTACCACGTATAGTACAATTGTTTAGATTGTGACTAAAGTTAGAACCCTTTCAGGCCATCTTTAGACATAGAGATTAGGGATTTTAGGATTCATATGGGTTTTATTATTGGGGTGGTTTATGTGAGCATGTTGGGGCTACGAAGGATTGGACTTAGTGGTGTTAGCTGTTACAGGACTCATGGCATTAACAGGCCAGTACTCTTGTTCTTTAACAGCTAATACCACTAAGTCCAATCCCTCATAGCCCCAATATGGTCACCTAAAACACCCCAATACTAGAACCCATATGAATGCTAGAACCCCTAGTCTGTACGTCTGAATATAGCCCGGAAGGGTTGTCCAATCCACGAAGTCCAATCACTCGTAGGCCCAATATGATCACTTAACACACCCCAATAATAAAACCCATATGAATCCTAGAACCCTTAGTTTGTATGTCTGAATATGGCCCGAAAGTGTTAAAACTATAGTTACAATCTAAACAGTTGTACTATACGTGGTAGTAACGAAATAAAAACACTTCCAATTGATCAAATCATGGATTACCACAACGTAATACTTGACTCAATCAATCTATTGATATCATTTTATTCTAATATAAGACAATATAGCGTAACTCAAAAACACCAGATCTGATAGACCAAATTTAATAATTATTCCAGATTCTACACCCAAAATTTACCTAGAAACAGTTAACAAATCGCCGGCAACACAATGTCTGTTGGGTAGTGATATCTGTTTAACAATAAGATGATATAAACTCTGTAGCTGCTAATATTTATACATATCGTATAGTATTTCTTGAATAGTATTTCTTTTAATATTATTAATAGGATTCTTTAAGAGTATTCTCCTAATAAAGACTTTTCTTTAAAAATACTGTTTCCTTCCTTTAATTATGCTCACCAAGGTTTTAAACTATTGTGTCTATAATAGGACCACGCTACTTTGTTCTGAAATATAATCATTACACTTTGTTAATACGTTAATAAATACCCATAAACATTAATAATCGGAACATGTGTTGGGTTTATGTCTTTTATTTTTGCAATAAATAACAATTATTTGTCACACACTTAGTAAAGAGCCAAACACCGACGAATTCACCGCTTATATAGAATGATCCCGGAGAATTCACCCATTTACGTTAACATTTGTATGCAGTAATAATTCATATAAAATGCACTATATTTATTATAAAAATTGATAGGTGGGTCCACCACAACATTTTTCTTTACTGGAAGTCAAGCCTTTTACTGCATAAATTAAAGGTTGAATTGTTTAGTTTTGACCATGTCAAAACTTATAACTTGCTAGTTGTAGTCCTGACCTCAATAGTTATTTAGAGCCACAATTTATTACCATGGAAAGATATAGCTGTAAACATGTGGCAAAAGAAAACTGTAACTAGACCCGGAAACTATACAAACAATCTATATTTTATCAATATTTTGCATAGAGTTCCACTGAATCATATTTTTCGTGAACTTATTTATTCAGCCACAGAATGTACTAGATTAATGCAAAGAAGCATTTTGTTGGTAGTAGAGACTTACAGTAATGGTTTTAGATTTACTTATTATACAATTCCTCTTACGAATATTTTTACTATATGCAAATTTGTATAGCTGTATAAAAGTTAAACAAAAATCAAGTGTAATTTTTATTTTTCTTTACTGGATTAATGATAGCATAATGTCAGACCGATAGATAACGATTAAAAACGCACATGTGCCTGGCAATGAGCGAAACTCCGAAACAAGCGTTCGTTGTATGTTAGTTTATTTAAAATGACAACAATTAGGTTCACTTATATTAAATAATTTCTTCAAAGTGAACAATGTGATTAAATGTGTACGAGACGATATCAATATAAAACTATTATTTTAATAAGGCCACGATATCAATGGATAATTAATTATTTATTGCTTAATTACTGCTCATCAGTAGAACTAACACATACCTTTGATACATCGTATTTTTCCTTCAACCATAACATGTACCTATAGAAGTTTGGATGCCCTATAGGTGATCCGCTTAGCCCAATTCAAGCTTCCATGGCCATCGATCATATTATCAACAAAGTGGTTAATAATTCTGATGTTCTTATACCTTTCATTTTCGTTTATGTTGATGACACATTAGTTTTACCAAATAATAAAATTGATGATACAGTTTGTGTTTGCAGTAAGATTGATCCACATCTCCAATTTACTGTAGAAGTTGAGAAACATAACCATTCCGTACTTAGACTAACTGCTCATAAATAAAAATGATGGAATTATTACAAATATTGATAAAAAAACCCACTAGCTCGGATAGAGTTCTAAATTTCAGATCCACTCATAATTTTCAACAAAAAATAAATATTGTTAAACAAAACCTAATTAAGATTCATCCTGTTTATCACATCATCCATAATTATCTGACAAACCAACAAAAACAATTTAAAAATTACCCTCTGTAAAAATCATTATCAGAAATATTTAGTCAACGGTATTATGCAAAAATTTAAGGTTCGTACTTCTACGATACATAATGATTAAAATGTGGTTTATTATAAAATACCGAATATTCCACAATTATTAGGAGTTCTATCTAGATTCCTACAAAATGGTCACACTAAAATTGCTAAATACAATTTCAAGACCAATAGACCAATATTTTCGGTAATATTAAAGACAAAGTCAAAACAGATTCCAAATCATGCATTGTCTGTTCCATAAATTGCTCGGGTTGCGACAAGATTTTCATTGGAGAATCTAAACAATACCTTAAATCCAGGGTCCAAGAACATAAATATGATTGTAATAGAGGCAGTCTTGGCAAAGACAATCACACTGACTTAAGCGAACACCATTTTCAATCTGGTTATCATTTCAATTTCAAAGAGGTTAAAACCTTAGATTCTGAATCATGTTCATCGGGTATCTATATTTATTTTACGGGACATAGATTGTCAGACGATTCCAACCAAATATCAACATTATTATTGTACATTCATTTTAATTCTTTTAGAAATGCACAACGTAATGAATCCACTTACAAAACATTTAATCTTCATAAAATATTTGATATTGAGAATTTAACAAATTACAATCATTGGCTAAATATCAAAACCCATTTGTAAAATATTCATGTTAACTTCAAAAACGTAAACATATTAACAAATGATTAGAAGCAATTCTCCAAGACCTATCTACTGCAACCAAAGTTGATTTAGTAGAACATAGACGTCTTCTTTCCAAACCAATTATATCCACAGACTTACAAACATTTCTGGGACAGTTGTATTCCGTATCGAAATGAATACCTGATGCAAAAATTACATTGAAATTAGAAAAATCTATATTTGTATTGAGAGATATTATCAATAATGAACTTAAATTTTAACGTGAATATAAAGAGAAAATATTATATAAATTAACTGCATTCGAAATTATTTTAATTCCATTAAGTTTGAAATCTAATGATGTTTTGGAAAGAGTACGAAACTGTCAACAAATGTTGGAAACTGATAAGGAAACTATATTAAAACAGGTAATTCTTTGATTCACAGACCTGCATTTTTTCGGTTGTATCATGTTTTTCAAGTTTTGGTGATGGATTCTAATGTATGTTTGTGCGCTAAATCCAAAGAACATGATATCCAGAGAGATATGGAAGTGAGAATGGAAGTGAAACTTACGATAAAATATGTGGAATTGCAAGAAAGGACTGGAAGGTTTAGAGAAAGTTTGTATAATACGAAGTATCAGTGGTTGAAATAGGATGGTAGTTTACCAGTATATGTAGTAGTGGATAGAAGTATGCAAAAAAAGTAAATGACAGCGAGATTTAGTTGCGGAAGTATGGAGAGGAGAAATAGATATTCGATGAGGAGAAATGAATAGAAAATGTAGAATATGTGGAAAAGAGGAGGAAGTATGGGAGCTTGGATAAAAGATTGGATAAAATTATCTGACAGATGATGTGGAATAGGAATGAGAGAAAAGAGTCAGAAAATTGGAGGGTGTATCCAGGACCAGGAGCAAAGAAAACTGAAATAATGAGGAACATTATGGATGAAATAGGTAAAAGGGGTGTATGAAAGGGAAATGGATGGAAAAAAAAGAAAGGGAAGAATACAAAATGAAAAATAATGTGAGGAAGGGAGGAACGCTAAATAACAGAATAGGGAAAGAGGTTTG
This sequence comes from Adranes taylori, assembly GCA_009867245.2. Taxonomy (NCBI): domain Eukaryota; kingdom Metazoa; phylum Arthropoda; class Insecta; order Coleoptera; family Staphylinidae; genus Adranes; species Adranes taylori. Next base: position 5,760 of record WYDF02079169.1, on the reverse strand, counting down.
TAAAAGTGGTTTCTTTCACCTACATCTTGGATAGGCAAGAAATGAATTTTATAAGTTTATGAGCCGAACACTGTTTCGATTCGATGCTTCCCGAGCTTTTGGTTACGTAGATCCCCACCATTTATCCGATGCACAAGAAGTACAATTAATACTATTAATTATCTTCATTGGCATACATTTACAATCCATATAGAATCCTACATTTAAATTATTACTTGTATTATTACTTGTTCTTAATAAAGAAATAAGATAATCTTGTTCTTAATAAGGAAAACAAATAAAATCCATTTCTTGCTTATCCAGGATGAAGGCAAAAGAACCCACCTTTACAAACCTTTTTCCCATTCTCTTCTTTAGCCTTCCTCTCTTCCTCACATTATTCTTCATTTTCTTTTCTTCTTCTTCCCTTTCCCCTTTTTTTCCATCCATTCCACTTTCATACCACCCTTTTACATATTTCATTCATAATTTTCCTCATTATTTCCGTTTTCTTTCCTTCTGGTCTTTAATTTCAAAATCCCAACTTATATTCGCTCACATCAAAATTAAGAATCCTAACCCCTACGGCTCAGTAATACGCAGAAGCGGATTACTCTTAGTTTTAGCAGATAGCGGATTAGTACTCTTAGCGGATTACTTTCTAATTTTTCTTCCCTCTTGCCTTCCCTTCATTCTTTCTACAATCTCGCTCACTCCCTGTTTGCCTGTCATCATCTTCTCCAACCACCTACTTGTAAACCATCCAACTCTCTCATTCACATTCATTCTGCAACTAATTCATTCATTCCAACATTCCTCCTTTCTTACCTTCATCATTCCTTCCATATACACTTCTTTAACTAATCTGTTAGCGTCATCAAGATTTTCCGTTCATATTTCCGTTGATCCACATTTTATATTTACCTAATTCCTGCAGTACAATACCAATTTGTGTATTCCAGTGTAATCCCGACATTCTTTTCATGCATCCCACCTATACTCTCTCAATCATCTCCCTTTCTAAAACCGCCCATACTTCTGCTACATTCATCACAATGGTATTCACACATACTTCCATTATCCTACATCTCATCGTCACTAATTCTCCAAACTTCCTCTCCCACGCCATTGTTATTTTTTCTAGAACTGCTCTTGCCTTTTTTGTCATCATTTCTATACGATCCTTAAACATTCCATTTTGTGACAAAACAAATCCCAAATATCTGAATTTCTTCACTCTTTCATTTTTTGTGCCCCATACTGAACTCATTTTTCCAACATTTTCTTCCTCCATTCTTGCACACCATCACTTTCATTTTCTCCACATTCACTTCTAAACCCCTCTTATCTATATATCTCTTCACTCTCTCTATCATTTCATTCATCTGTTCTCTTCTACTTGCCATTCATACTATGTCATCAGTAAAAGTAAGAGGCAACACCTTTCTTATTCCAATATCAATTTCACCCGCTTGTACTTTTCTGGAACCCTCGGCTTAATCCCTAAAATAAATGTTCAATAGTAACGCACTCAGTGGGCTACCCAGACTCACTCCTCTGTGAGTCTCAAACCATGCTGATGCGTTCTGATTCACTCTCACTTTTACCTACGTTCATTCATACATATCCTTGCTCATTCTCGACATTCCTTTTGAAATGACGTTCTCCTCCATGCTTACCCACAATTTCTCTATCACTATTCTATCAAATGCGACTTTCCGATCGACAAAAAGTGGATATATTTTGTTTCTCTTTGCTATCTCCTGATTTATCACATAATTAATTATTATTATGTTATCCGCCGCCCCCTAACCCTAACAAAGCCGCTCTGGGTATCCAATAAAATTTCTCTCTTGTGCACTTCATCTTCTATCCTCCTGTTTATTATCCTCGCAAACAATCTATACAACCCATCCATAATTGTTATTCCTCTATAACTATCCACTTTCAGCCTGTTCCCTATCTTATAAAGGAGCACCATTTCTCCTCTCTTTTGTTCCTCTGGCACTCCTACCTGTCCTTTCCATATCTTATTCGTCCCTCTTACTAAACGCTCTCAATCCACTCTCATTCAAACATTCCCCTACATCCACTGGAAGTCTATCTGGTCCTGCTGTTCCCCCTGTTTTATTTTTTTCTATTTCTCTCCTTACCCCTTCCACTCTTATTTTCTGAAAATACTCCCCTACCCTCCTCTTCACCCACCTCTCCATTGCCTATGCGCCTTATTCCTTCATTTGAACACTCTCCGTCTCCTTTTTCCCTTACAAACCAGTGCTTCTTACACTTCCTGTCCCACTAATCCAAGCTCAATTCACACCTTTCTCTTGTCCCCCTACAGTTCCCCCTTTTCTCATATACCTCTCTTTTCTCATATACCTCCCTTTTTCCATTAATCTGTCTTATTTCTTCCTCTTCGTCGTCCTTCTCCTTTCTTTTGATTTTTCCCCTCCACTATCCCTTCTTTTCTAGCATTAATATACTCATCCCAATTTACTTCTTGTCTTCCTAGTTTCCTCATTATCTCCCTGACCTTTTTCTTCTTCATAGTCTCCTCATTCGCTTATCATCATAATTTTTAAGCAAAGGAAACTAGAATTATTGTTTATCGTCAGAAACAGAAAACAAAAAGAGCAACAAAATGTAGCAACTTAAATAATTTTGCTATTAAACTAGCAATGTGAAATATTTTGTTTTATTAGAGATAAATTACAAATGTCTATTAAAAAATGAGACTTATCTATTACATATATTTAAATTACAATGTAATATTCATTTAATTTATTACAAATTAAGTAATTTTTATATTAATTAAAATATACTGTGCAAAACATAAATTATATTGTTATTAGTATTAAAAATATTCTTACTTACAGCGTAATTAATTACTCTTTCGGATTTAATTTCAAAGCTTACGCTAAGAGAACATTTTTTGCTTTATATTCCAAGTTCTAATTAACCGCCTAAGATTTTAATTAATACGTCGGCTGAATAAAGCAAGTTTAATTTGACTTTTTTTGTAGCCTTCATTTCGCTTATAATAAGTAAACATCTCTGATGAAAAATATTTTAAAATAAAATTCCAACCTTTGCTTTGGATTTTAGGAAAATAATATTTCTATGCTTGTTTTTATTTGTAATTAGATCACTTTTCAGAATTAAAAAAATTAATGGATTTAAATAAGATTAGATATATATATGCTTTATTTTAATTGTTTGATAAATGTTTAGTAAATTAAAATTCAGTAGATTTGTTAAAATCAGAAATAATTTTTAATTAAAGTTGTAACACATTCAAATTCAGCCCGTATAGATGTATAGGGTCTACACAATAACATATAAGGTGTAACAAACCCCCAACAATTCTTGAAACACATGTAAAACATTTTTCAGCTTATGTTGTAATGTGCCGAGGAAATGGTCGGCAATGTTTACTGTTTTATTGTTGTTTAGTTGTAAACTATTTAAGACAGCATTCTAAATGGATATGGCTGCGGAATCGGCCAAAATATTCTTATACTTATTCTCGGAATGATGTGTATGATTGAACGTTTGAACACAATGTAGATATTCCTTTCAACAAACATTCTTGTTATCTGTAAATTCATCCAATATATAATTAAATAGCCAAATAAATTTAATTCGTTAAAAAACAAAAAAAGCTTTCCCGCCAAAACTTGTATCATGCAAACAAAAAGAGAACGAACGGACAAGAGAAAAAAAGCGCCCCATTTCTCTTGCAGTAGATCTTTGTATATATAAAAGCTATTAATGTAGAGAAGATTTATGAGTTTCGTACACATTCCGTTAGCTATGTGTTTTTTACATAGACTTTTTTAATATTTTCGTTTAATATTTTCAAGAAAGGCATTTTAATTTGTTTTTTTACAACCAACGAGAATTGCAAAAGTTTTGAGAGCCAAATTTTATGACTTTATGAGCAGAACGCTGTTTTAATGTTTAAAATGATTATACAAATGTTTTATCTAAATATACGAGGAAGATTCAAATAAATATAAATTATATAATACACAACAAATAATACAATAGATCGAACGAAGGTGGGATGAGTGGGATGAAAAGGATGATTACTAGGTTTAAGTTTGGGAATGAAGAGGGACAAAATAAGTATTGGATGGTTGAGCAAGAACAAAGGTGTAAAATATGTGAAAGGGAAGAGGAAAAGTGGATCTACTGAGTAAAGGAATGTGAAGGGTAAAGGAATGTGAAAGGATTGAATGGAATGATTCAGAAAGGGGCGTAGCAGTTAACTGGAGATTAAGCATGGGGAACGAGGGAAAGGGTATAGAAATAATAAAGAGAATATTGAGGGAAATAAATAGATGAAAGTAAAAAAGAGTAGGAGAGGATTTAGGGGATATGGAGAGGTTAGTAAAAAGAGAAGTTTTGAGGGAAGGGAGAATAGGAGGAAGGGGGAGAAATATAGCAAATATTATGTAATGAAAATCCTGCCCTTGTCTAAATCAAAAAATTAGTGTTAATAATTAATTTGTGTTATCTGTTATATTATATTTTACTGTAAATTGGGATGTTGTAAGTATTTATATGATTCTGCCACTAAAGGTTTTTCTATTCTATTCTACAGTCCTTTTCTCCTCATGAAAACAATTCTAAGTATATCTTAGAATGCAAGTTCAAATCGCAATTTAGATCATTAAATTCAAACTAATGGATTTTAAGAGATTTTCAGGACATTGAAGCATCTGGATCTGTATTTTTGATCGCTTCTAAACTTAGTCTGTTTCACACGCTTCTAAACTGTTTCACACGCAATTATTGTTATACGGAAATAACAGCACGTGAAATACTATTTTAGGTTTCTTTATACTACTGAATTGGAAATATGAGTAGAGAACAACAAAAATTGACCAAATGGAAAACAAATAATGTTGATCAGGAAGCACATCAAATGTAAGGGGCCAATGATCTGTTTTTATTACTAATTTAAAATGCCAAAACTCCATCACCTAAAATTTCTCGAGAGTTCGTTTGCTTACTGATAGAAGGTTGAAGAACATCTACGTCCTCTAAACCTGCATGAGCTGCCAAAAAAATTGCAAAATATGATTATAACAATGGAAGTTCAAGAAAGGCCACCAGTTCCTGAACAGCTATTAGTAAATGACAGTTTTGGCTAAAATGTCCTCGTATTAAATACAGAATGAAAAATATTTTAAAATAAAATCGTATTAGATCCTCGTATTAGATACTGGTATTAGATACACTAGAGACTACTACCTAGATGACGACTCCTAGCGATCGCACCTAGATAATGCACATGCGCACACTTCGTTGCTCTTTCGTGAATTTTTGACAAAAAACAACAGACCCCTGCGACATGGTTTTCACTCGACATGCAACTCTGCGACATTTTCCCATTTCCAAAGATAAAAAACGATAAAAGGACAACGTTTTGCCGATATTCACGAGAAATCAGAATCACTAAAACTACTAAACTCCATCTCGATAATTGAATTTCAGACAAGCTTCGAAGAGTGGAAAAAACGTTAGAAGAAATATATTATGTCCAATATGAATTACTTTGAAGGGAACAGTATTAAAATTGAGGAATAAATAAAGAATAATCGAGAAAAATAATTCCGCGTATTGTTCATCAGACCTCGTATAGTTATAATGACTGTGCCATAAAAAATAAAAATATATTTATAATAAATGGTATTATAAATCTATATATATATATATATATATATATAAATCAATGTATGTTTGTATGTATGTCCTTTATGCCTGACTACACCA
>WYDF02079158.1:0-11199 GCA_009867245.2 Adranes taylori | reverse complement strand
CTTAATTAAACAACTATTATAATTAATTTCTGGTTGTGACATTGCAACGATATCTATTCTCCCAAATATGTTTAAATCTTATTTCGCCTACGTCGGCTATATCGCCCGGAGATTTTGAAAGTGGAAGACAAGGTAAAGACAAAAGGACAGACGCAGATCGTCGATACAATGGATGGACTAACTGCAAACGATTGATCCGGTGCCTTCTGCAGGAGACACCAGATCAGCCGAATCAGTACATGAAGCACCACCACGTAAAGTATTAAACGTAAAGTATTGAACACTACATTAACGAGGGTACTAATTCAAACTACTAATTCTAATTCAACTAATTTTAATTGCAATTCTACTAATCTAAGGTAGTAAGTCCCAAAAAATTGTTAATTTCATCTCTATTACAATATGAAATTTTAAAATGGAAATTCACCTATTAATATTAAGCATGGCTCCTCTATATGTCAAAGATAAACGATGCACTCGTAAATCTCTTAAATAGGCTGTTGTATTGGCAAAAGTACGATGTTTTCCTTGATTTCCAATTAATCGTGGTGGTGTTATTTGATTTCGTTTCAGCCAAGCAACGTATGCGGCGTCAGTGCTATCACCTAAAATATAATTAACGTTCTTAAATTTAATATCTACAAAGAGAGTCTACTCGTTTATTAAGAACTGTTCTAAATTCTTGAAAAAAATTCAATATATGATAATCCAAGTTTTGGTATTATAATTCTACTATATATATCGTGCTATAAAAACAAAACATTAGTGAAACACACTAAAACACTGCTTGTTTTTTTTGTTGTTTTTTTTTCTTTTTAGTGGATTTAGTAGTTTTTAATTTTTTTTCCTGTACAATGTTCATTTGGTTAAACTTAATGTGATAGGTTTAAGAAAAAAGTGTTATTTTATAAGTTTAATTTTAATTATTCAGTATCAACGAAATGAAAATAAAATAGTAAAAAAAAATGAAATAGAATCGAAAAAAAAGGGAAAAAGAGAATTTAGTATATAGTTAGAATTTTGTTATTGTTTTTGTTTTACATTGTAATATTGTTGTTTTGTTCAAGGTAATTGTTGACTTGTAAATTATTTGTATATATGTAAATTATTATGCCAAATAAAGGTTATTATTATTATTATTATTATTACTCTATAATAAAATTACTTCTTGTATTCGAATTTCCTTTAAAACGTTCCTTAACTGCATGTTTTTCATTAGGTATAGCCAATGGTGAAATAGGTGGTGATTGGCCGCCCGATAATTTGGCTTGCTGATGATGTGCTTCATTTAATCGTCCAGAATCACTAAAACTTCTCGATGGTGTTAGAAGACTTGGATAATTTTGCATTAAAACATTGTAGACGTTGTTATGTGTTGATAGCAGTTCTATGACTTCGATAGGAACCTAAAAGTTTTATGTACGATTTGTGTAAGAATAAACGCCAAGGTTGGTTTTCGGTTACAATTTTCTTTTTAAACGCCCCATTCAAGTGTTATTATTAAACATAAGGGAACTCTTAATTATCGTATGTCCCGAGCCATAAGACGCACTATTGTACCTAGAAAAATCAATTTACAATTACGATGCGTGTAATGGGCCAAAGATAACATTAAAATTGTATCGATCTATTGGCAAAGTTTAATTATATTGGCGCAAGGTGTTAATAAAACCAATTTAGCACGCAACTGAAGATATGTATGTAAGATGTAACAAAGTTAGAGCCAAACATGTAAGAGAATCATCGATTTACAGTTTTGCCTATGAGTGTTAGCCTCTCAAAATGTGCGTTATTGTACGGTTCATTTGAAAATGTATATCAAACAAAAAAGACATTCATGTAACGTAAACTATAAATTAAATGTGACAAATGATGCAAAACAATATGAAAACCGATCAGTATAAAACATTTTGATCTACCACCAACAGAAAAAAATATTCATGAGTGAAGAAAACAAGAGGAAATAATTAAAATTGATGTACAAACACAAAGGATCCTCGTCTTTGTGGCATAAATTTATGAAAATACATGGATTATTTATGCGTACAAAAACACCCTAGCCCAAAAAATGGCGACTGACTATAAAGCTAAAATTATAACATTTCATACATTTGTAATACGAGTAAAAAGGAAATTCAACTTTGAGCTCAATCAAACTGCAAATATGATAGAACTTTTGATTTTCCTTCAAATCAGTAGATTCGAAAATTCGTGGACGTGATCGCCACCCCATCTTTCATATATTGGAAGTCCTACGTTTTGTTACATCTTGCATAAGACAAAACTTGAACCTTTTAGTTTTGACTGTCATCTTTTAAGTCTGTCTATCTTTTAAGTTGACTGTCTATTAAATTCGATTAGCACAATAGTGTTTAGGGTAAACTAAACAACATAAGTCTAACCCATTAATCTCCCGCCTACCCATGAATCCTCCGGTCCAAACTTACCTACGGCGCTGTCCGCTTTGCCGCGGCCTACGGCCTCTTGCCTCATATTTTCCCTGTATTTGCGGACAGCTGCGCCGGTTTGGCATGGCCTACGATCCCTCTTGACTCTCTTTTCGGCTAATTTCTAAAAGAGCAGCCTACCGTACTTGGCACGCCAGACTGCCTTGGTCTTATGAATTTGTCCGCTTTGGCGCGGTCTGCTGACGTTTTTGAGTTCATTTTTCCCACTACCGCTTTTGAGTCACTCTTTCTTCGTATTCGCTCTGCGTAAAATTGAGGTCTTACACTTGTTCCCCAAGTTTTATTTTTTCAACTTTCATACGAACAGAGATATTTAATGTAGTACAATAGCCGGTCTCAAGTAAATCGATCGCAAACTTTACAAAACAAAAAACACCCTGAATATATCTTAGTTTGTAATTTTAGAAAAAATGTTTTCAATAAAATTGAGCGAGCTTTTAGTAGCGTATAGAATAAAGTTTATTCAAGTGTCCTGTCTATAGTTCCTGAAATATATCAAAAAGTTTGTAAAATTTTAAATGTGGCAACATCGCGCTCTACATCACTTGCGGGTATGGCATTACTTTCATTCGCACATAATACAATGTACCATATGCGAGCGAAATTTCAGTCTTCTAAATTTACAACTTAATTGCTCAATAAAATAATCGAAATAATCATTTCGAGCCCCTCCAAAAATTATAATGTGTACCCGCCACTGATAACAACATTTACTCAATTTATATGTCTCATACAGCGTAAAATAATTTTTCCAGTACCTTTGCATATATGAGCTACTTCGTATGCTTACATGTATATAATATGTTTGTTGAATGTCGGTTGCCATGACGACAAGTTGCAACATTTTAAGTTATTAAGGATTATATCTTTGAAATAATAAGAGCTAGACTCATTATATATGGTATCATTGTAAAGCAAATAGGAAGGGCTATCAAAATATAAGAAAATATACAAGCTGTTTCTAAACGTTTTTGAAAAAAAAATTTATTGCTCAAAATCGGTTAAGTATATTCAGTTGTCCACACTGGCAAAATTGAGACTCCCTGGTCTTACATACGTTCCCCAAGTTTCATTTTTCCAGAATTCATAGGAACCGAGATATTAGAGTAGTACACTTTTTTTCAAGGTCAAATTACTCCGGTGCTATGGCATGCGAGTTTTAACTCGCTTAATCGCTTAAGTATTAAAGGAACTTTTGACACAAGAAATTAAAAAAAAATGTTTCGAAACTTTTCGAGAAAATGGACCCTAAAGTTAGCAAAATAAAAACACCCTGTATATATATTAAATTGTGATTTTGGAAAAAATGTTTCAAACAAAATCGACGGGCCTTTATGTAACCTATAGAATAAATTCTATTTGAATGTCCTATCTTTTATCGTTCCTGCGATATTTCAAAAAGTTTGTTACGCTTCAAACGTGGCAGCACCGCTTCCTACACAATTTGGCAACATGGAACTTTTTTATTCGACGCATAATACAAGGCGCAAAACTGATCACTGTTGTATTCAAATCACTCCAAAACGTTTGTAGTATTTCAAAGAGGGGGCACTAAGGAAGACTTTACCACAAAAAGAAATTTAAAAAGAAAAATTTAAAAGCAAGACTTATTTTTCGGTGTCTGAAAAATTCTCATTTTTTTTTCATTGATTTATAAATCTAATATAACGGACATGCGTCACTTTCTTTTTATTAGGAAATTCAGTTTGGTCGCTGAAATTTGGCACACATAGAGTACACTACATTCTGCATCGAATGACATTAGTCCCATGTTACCAACTGTTGTAAAACGCGACGTTACCACGTTTAAAGTTCAACAAACTTTTCGGTATATCTCAGAAACTATAAAAGATTAGATATTCGAATAAACTTTGTTGTATAGGTTACCAAAAGTCCCTTCGATTTTACTTGCAAAATTTCTAAAATTACAATTTGGAGAGCGACATAAATAAGATATACACATTATTTTAAGATAGAAATTGTGAAGGCCTTAGAAGAATCGTTTCAAATAAAACATGTCCCGAAAAGGAATAATAAAAGGAAATGTGGGTCACTAGTGATATTAGACAACTGTCAATCGCAGTAAAAGACGCACATTGGTTGAAACAAATTCCTCAACAATGAATCGACGCGAGAAAATTATAAATCACTACAAACTATATACCAAAATAAAATAAATGCAACGAAATATAAATACTATGAAAGCTTAATAGACAAGCTTAATAGCAAAATATTACAAAACGTACATGGAAGACAGACAAGTAAAGGACCAAGAGGAGATCTGTAATCTTTTCAACCATTACTTCATAAATTGTTAATATAATTTGGGCAGTGAGAGGCAAAGCACCAGCAGAACACGCCAACATACCATATAATATTATAAGAGATATAACACACTATATCTTAGATCCACTATATTTATTATTAACAAATCATTTGAAACGGGAACATACCTCGAAAAGATAAAAGTAGCCAAAGTGCTTCTTTATAAAAAGGGTGACAGAACCCATCTAGGTAACTATAGACCAGTGTCGTTACATTTTCGCTAGAATACTTGAAAAATTACTGAAATGCGTTTTTCGAATAATATAAAGTTTTAGCGAATGTACAACATGGTTTCAGAGAGAACAAATCAACAACAACAGCCATATATGATGTGAGTAAATTGGTATACTCACATCATTAGACGAGAAGCAACATACTATTGGTGTTTTCTTTAATATGACAAAGGCTTTGATCTGTTGGATCATACTCTTTTCCTCAGGAAAATCGAAGAGTATAGAGTAAGAAAAAATGCAAACGGATACAATCCTATTTAACAAACAAATCACAATACGTCCAGGCATACAGGACGCGAATCAGCTGTAAATGGCATAAATGTAGGGACGCTATCAGCACTGCTTTATCTACTCTCCTGTAATGATCTCGCAGAATATTTGACATCAAATAATGAATCTACAAATATTAATTTGTTGATGACACGTCAATGACAATCACCAGCAAAACAAAAAATCGGTAGTTAAAACCACAAACGAGCTAATTAGTAGATGGAGAAATGGTGTTCAAACAATAACTTACTTCTAAATCCCCAAAAAACAACATTCTTGAACTTTAGAAATAAGTGTCGTAATAAAAGTCCAAAATAAGCCCATTGTACAAGAAGAGTCTATAAAATTTTTGAGCCTTCAACTACATGAATGATTATCACAATAACCACATATAAGCAGCTAAATTAAGATCAGCAACATATGCAATTCGAATTCTAGTTACATCCATTTCAATTAAAATTTTATAAAATTCTATAGGGCACAAGTAGAGTCCCGACGAAACTACGGGATAAGTTTTTAGGGTGCGTCAACCGACGTTCAAAGACTTTTTATCCATCAAAAACGAATTATTAGAATTATATGCAATGTATGTATACAATCTGACTAGCTTTGTCCACACAAATAAAGATAAATATTACCACAAAAATAGCGTTTACTATGGACCACAAGCACGCTTGCGGAGGTCACTATGTAAACCGAAATACTCTCCTCGACTTCATGGGAATAAAAATGTATAATAAGCTACCTTCGAACTTATGCCAAATACAAAACATATAACACTTCAAAAATGCATTAATACTTATATTAAAGCATAAAGAATATTTCTCTGTGAAGGAATGTCTAAACGACAACTTATAACTGTTGTAACGAAATTTATGTATGCGTGTAAATGTTTACATGCTGTGTGTAGATTCTATTAATTTTATTAGTATGTGTATTTACGCTTACTCAATGTGGTGTACATTTATAAATATTATTATGTATACAAGTGTATGTGTATAAGTATGTAGCATAGAGTATTTTATGTGAACAATATATTAGGCCTGTTATATTATTAATTTTATTGACGCTTGCTATAACATTTATATGTTCTGACGGTAATAAAGAGATTTTGAATTTTGAAATTGAAGTGAATATACTGAACCGATTTTTAGTAATAAAAAAATGTTCTTTTTAGTAACACCCTCTATATATCTATACTGATACTTTAACATCCATATATACACCTAAATAATAGCACATAGAAGCAAAGTTCCGGGAAAAAATATTTTACGTTTTCTGAGATCTATAAGACGATGCTCTTGCAATTTAATACATGTTGTTATCTGTGGCCCACATTATAATTTTGGGAGGGGTTGAAACTGATTATTCTATTCAGAAATTCAGTTTTAAAAACGACAAGTGCGCCTTTTGACGACCAGTGGACTGTATTTAACGCAATTAAAATAATTCTAGAGCTAAATTCACATAAACCCGCGACACAAAAACCGTTAATAGTATTCAAATAAAACAACTGTGACTCACCTTAACCATTCGGGTGTAGTCTTCATTCCGTTCTTCTGATAGGATTAAGGAGACGGGTGTAGGCTTAAGGAATGGGTTCTTTCAGCACACCCGGTAGCGAGCTACCACGAATAAATTGTATGCGGTTTGATATTATACACACGCAGTAAGTAGCGCGATGACAAAAATGACTTTGCCCGCTATCTCTCTAATTGAGCACTAACTAAACGACATCAATATGGTTAATTGATATACTAATCGAATTTCAGCGCTAATGCTTAAATCTGCCCGCTAACTTTATTACGACCATATCTGTTAACGGTTTTCTTAGAACTCTCTTTTTCTGTCTCTTCCTTCGCGTCAGCTAATAACAAAATGCTCACGCATAAAACCATCCCCAAAATTACTGGACGCATGTTGAACTAAACTAAACGATATTGCCTTTAACAGTTGAAGGCAACAAGTGCCTAGTTGAAGGCAACAACTGCCATGCCTTCAACTAGTACAGAACGCGACGTATCCACGATTAAAGTTTACAAACTTTTTGATACATCTCAGAAACTATAGAAGACCTGCTAGAAATTTCCGAGTAGTCAGCAAAGCGCAAACCGTAGGCAAATATGAGAACCGAAGGATTTATGGGTTGGTGACTTCGTGCGTAGGCAAGTTCCAAAGTTCAAGAGGACGCCACACTTCCCTGTTACGAAATTTTCCAAAAGTGAATCTAGAGCGGGTACAGGCCGCGTAAAGCTGACAACAGAGCTGTCCGCGCCGTAGGAAAATACGGTACAGGGGGATTCGTGGGTAGGGGATTTATAGGGTACACGAGTGCCCCTAAACAACTATTTTGCTAATTAAATTTACTAGACGAGCTATATGCTGACAATTAAAACTAAATTTATCAATTTTTAAATGAGAATGTGTAATAGTATTACTTCAAGACGTATATGACTATAAGATAATATGTAGATGAGTTAGTCAATATTCAATTCAACCACCAATGAAAAGAACACCGAAATAGCTTAAAAAGCCAGATAGGGTATATACGTATTTCAAGCATCAGGCAAAAGCTATCATCAGCAGTATTATTTCGTGGTTTGCCCTTAACCTAACGGCTAGAAGCACCACACCATGACCCTACCTGGTATATGCCCTACCTGGACTTTTTAAGCTATTTCGATGTAATTTTAATTGGTGGTTGGATTGGATATTGACTAACTCATCTACTTATGATCAATTTTTGTTTTATCCCAAATATAATAAAACGAATGACTTCCAATATATAAAAGATGGGGTGGCGATCACGTCCACGAATTTTTTATCGATTGAGTAATAGGCGAGTTTCAAGCAATTTGCATCTTGTAAATAATATTTTAATACATTAATATAAAAATATTATTGTCACTAATTTTTGATTAAATTTTTATGTTGATTTAAATTTTTCTTACGTATTGAAAAAAATAATTCTTTTATTTATAATTGCCAATCCTAATTAAATGAAGTGTTTCAATTGTTATTATCAGTAAAAAAATAATTGGTACGACCCTATATAGTGGCACGAAGAAATAACACAATATATTCCAAAGATGCAAGTAAAAAATCTATGTGCATTGTTTAAAAAGTCGCCATTGAATTCCGAGCGTATATAACAAAATCAATAAAAAAAAGCTTGTAAAAGAAATTAATACAGAAATTGCTTTCACTCCTAGCGGCCTCGTAAATAAAATACAACCTTTGGATGTTTCTATCACTAAATCAAAAATTTTATGCGGAAGGAGTGGAAAAAATCGATGGTAAGCCAAATCACATCAGAGAAATAGGACGTATAAAACGACCAACGCCTTCAGAAGTTTGTACTTGGGAAAAAGTTTCATGATAAGCCTTGAAAGAAAAGGCGAGTATAAGTCATTTAAGAAATGTGAGATAAGTATTTCGATAGATTGGGCACCGAAAATGACGGAGTTTTTGAAGGCAATGATAACAATTGTTTTGAAACTATCAATTTTTTAATTATAAATTTGAGTCTCATAAATTTGAGGTGTATCTTATCGTCCAGTGCATCGTTACGGTCTGGGAAGTACGATAAGTTAAAATGTACATGTAATTTAATCAAAGAGCTAATACCTTTTCCCCGTTCCGCACATAAGTTGGTAGATTGACCAAAGAAGAAAATAATCGTCCGCAATCGTCAAACGCATCTTCTTTAGCGAGCGGAGCGTTAGCTTCATTCATATTTTGCGAAATCAATGTTCCCGTCTCGTTCAACTCGATAATCGGTTGCAATGCAGCGCTCGCCGTATTTGTGCTGTTGCTCACCGAAAATGTTTCAGCTGATGACTCTGCACGTTTCCGCTTTTCTTTTAATCTGTTTTGACAAGTTGAAAAAAAATCCAATCGGACATTATTTTATATTATAAAATATATTAGTATATTTTTTACATTATTTTTGTAATTCTTTTGATTGATAAGAAATATTAATTAAAGAAGCTTATGTTTTATTAATGACAATAATATTAAGGTTCAACTAACACAAAATATCAGAATGTTAAAAACCTCAAAGACAAGATATATAAATGGCTCCAGTGTGGGCCTAATTAAGAGTAACGGAAATAATTTAATTAGGTCAATCATTAATTAACAATATTTTCAGAGACGGTGTATTTCCTGACAGTCTGAAACTTGCTCATTTCATACAGTTTTGTAAAATAGACAATAATAAGCGACTTTTTAAACTTTGCGATGGTCCAGGATACCAGAGTAGTCTTATTGAAAGATCTTAAAAGGGCTGAGTAGGCATCGAGAAGTGATTTTCTTAGTTATATGTAATAAATACCATCATCACTTAAATACTTCAGCAGTAACCGCAATCTCATCAACATCTAGAAGATTGTTCATCTAGGAGAATCTTCAAACTTCCAATTTTTTTCTCTCTAAAATTGTAGAAAAAATGTGCAAAAGGAAAAATATGCACAAGAATCTGTAGTGTTTTATTTCTCATTTTTCGATGACTTTAAGATCAGGGTTGAACCTTCACGATGCATACTCTTTGCAGATGACCCAACGCTCACAACGGTAGGACATAAACTAGTGGAAACTGAACAGAAAGCAGCTGCCACATATGGCAAAGCCTTGAAATGATTCACAGAAAATATTCTACACTTAAATTAGTACAAAACACAAATAAAAATAAACCTAGTATAAAAACAAAACAACTAAAAAAATACGAAATACACATCAACACATACTCATCCACCAGAGAGAAGGAAATAACGATAAAACCACACAAACCGAAAAACAACTAATCCAAAATCTTATTAAACCTCTTCTTAACCATCTAATGCAAATTAAACAAGTAAAAAATAAAACAAAAAAACACCAAACACAAACAAAAAAAATAATTCGCTCAAAATCCAAATACACCATAACCCTTTTTTCCGTACCTTTTTTCTTTTCTCTCCTTCATATCCCTATTCTCCTTTCCTTTTCACCTACCCTTTCTCTCAATCACTCCTAAAATTTACTTCGAAACGTCCAAATCATGCTTCTCCGCTCCAACACACATTCTCTAGTTTTCCATTTTTTTCTCTTAGCTCTATCTCCCATTATATTCCCTCATATTCCTTAACCCAATGATCCTACCATTCTTCTTTATTAGCACATATTCTACAGATTCTATCCTTTTCTTTCAACCAAGATCTATTACCTCTCTCCTCACTACCACATCTGAACCTCGCTACCAAGCTTTTCTCGTTCATACTAATATTTGCCACCAGATTCCGACTTGTCTACTTCCTTTTTTATCTTCTGTTATACCTCAATTTTCTAAACCTTACATTCCAATCATTGCATCTTCTCATCCATCATCCAGCATCCCTTCATTTACATTCATCCACCCAGTTACCAACCCTATATACCATATTTTCAGCGACCATCCTACTCTTCCTAATACTTTTTTCTTATTCAAAAACCCAATTAAACTTAGACCCACAATTTTTTCCTCTTTCATTGTTTCTATATGTACATTACTAACCATCCTCACATCTTCATCAATCATCACCTTTCTTTCTTACATTGCCATTTTCTTAAACTCTTGCACCCAACATTTCTAATTATTCATTTCTTGCAACACAATTTCGCAGGGAGTTGATTTTTCTACACCTATTATCCTCTTCACATATCCTATTTGTATTCTTTCGATCTGCACTTTCTCTTTCACTACGCATACTTCCGCCCCACTCATCATGATACTCCTCATACATCCACATACATCCAAATATGGCCTCCCTCATTCTCACGGACCAAATTTTACTTCCTAAACATATCTCAATCTTTCTGCTGCTACCTTGGGTTTCCTTGCAATTATCATAACATGCTCCTTACACGATATCATGAAAGCCATA
>WYDF02079147.1:0-11199 GCA_009867245.2 Adranes taylori | reverse complement strand
AACCATTTTAATAATATGCCATTAATCCCCAATGCTTTTAATTTACTAATTAAAAGTTTAATAATTACTTTATCAAAGGCTTTACTAAAATCTGTATAGATAGAATGGGTTTCAAATTTGTTTGAAATTATAACAGTGAATTTATAACATGAATTGGACTTAGTATTAGTCGAAAAAAACAACAAAAAGTATAAATATAAATGTAGAGTCGTCATATTATTACTCATAAATCATATCTGGATATAACGTAGTAAATATTTGTATTTATTTCTCTAATTTACTCGGTAACTTTAATTCGAATTCAACATAGTGTCTTTTTTAGTGCCGCTTAGTGCGTGTTACTATCGCACAAGGCGCTGTTGTGCCTAATATTCAAGTTGTTTTATTGGCTAAGAAGATTGAAAAGAAGCCTTACGCGTATAATTACTACAATTACTTTTTAATTTGTATGTCAAGGATATAGGCAATAAATTGAATTTTTTTTTGTATCAGATGCTTGCAAATGACTTAAAACTTTATATTGTAATAGATTCAAGAACTGATCAAGAGAATATCTAAAATGATCTGAACTGTTTGGTAGAATGGTCAGTAAGAAATTTTATATAAATAAATGTTATAGCATCAGTTTCTCTAGAACTAAAATTATTCTTATATGAACAATAATACCAATTTGCAATATACGAAAATTGTAAAAGATCTAACAGTCTTCTTTGATGAAAAGTTAATATTCAATTATCATAGCATTAAAACAACATTGACAGCTACCAAGATACTTGGATTCGTTCTGAGAAATTGTACTGAGTTAAGTCTGCAAGCCTAACCATCCGGATAAGGTTCTTAAGGAGAGAAAATGAGAAAAGTTGCCTGGAAAAACTGGTTGGTAAGCACAACACTTGGGAACTGCTGGATCGATTTGGATAATTTCTTTTTAGAAATGTTCCTAACAGTCCAAGTAAGGTTTATACGGAAAGAAAATTGGAAAAGTTGGCCGGAAAATTAAATGTGGAATAATCTATATATATATATATATATATATAAATGAGCCATTAAATGGCTCTGCAGCACACAGCGCATTTCGTTGGTCGCGGTAACTAGACCATACCGATGGCAGCGGCCAGGCGCTACTATTAGAACACATCGTTGGCTGCGGCAATTAGGCCACATCGCTAGCCGTGGCAAAACCTCGTAGTCGTCTTCAATGCACCTATATCTATAGATGGTCCCTATTCCTCACATAATGTGCAACTATTCCATGTAAACTTGGTTGCATTCAAAGTTATAATTCATAATACGAATTTGATTCCTATAACCAGCGGCTTGTGGCTGAGTGAGTGAACATCGGATTTTAATGCCGCGATGATCCTGATAAAGAGGATGCTCATGATATCTATGGGTGAAATGGCGCTATACATCTTGAACAAGCAGCTTTTATAAAGATATTACGCACCTATTAAAAATTAATATGCTATAAATGGTTATAAATTTTAAATTGGGATCATGCCAGTCTATTTCAATTCAGTCTCGATACACAATCTTTTGGAATCCAAACGGCAAGTCCAAATACATACATTTAAACCATTTCCAAACCAAATAAACGCAATCGTGTGAATGAAAATGATATTACTAACCTGTGAAAGGTACTTGTTTTTAAAGCTGGAATTTCAATCGATTTAGAAAGTTAAATAGTTTATGCAGAATAAACAACATTATTTTGAAATATTTATTCAAAGAAATGTATACATACTCTTATTCTTAAAAATTAAATTACCTAATTTATTTATAAGATTTACAATTGTTTCCACTTTGTGTACGCTTCAAACCATCATGTTATTAAATAAAATTAACATCTAACGAATGCAGGAAAGAAGAGAAACAGCTTTATTTAAATTAAGAAAAATGCAAAATATAAAAATATAAATCGCAAAAATGTATTAAAATACAAAAAATCATTAAAAACATAATTTTCAACACAGATAATAACAAGTGGAGGAAAAAGGTTATGAATGCATTAGTATTTATTTAATCTGCAGGCCTTTTTTCGCTATGTTTTTTCGTATATTCTTCTGCGTTTTTCGTAAATTTCTTGCGATCTTTGAGAAACTCTTCGGCGAGATCCGCTCGCAACGGATGTTCAGGTTCGGGTTCGTTTACTAAAGCGACGAGAGCTTGTATCACTAAAATAATAAAATCAAACTGTGAGCAGGAAGTCAAACAACATACGCAAAATTTAACTACGTCATAATGTCGAATGTACAAAAATTGCCAATAACTTCACGGTAGGATGGTTTAAAGTAAGTGTATCGGGCTAGCAGCGTTAGCCTATTTATGTATTTTTAAATATGATCATTCTGACTTTATGCACATCACTTAGTGGCGATAGCCAAATATTCTTTAAGAACTTAGCGATGGTAAACAGCAATTATCAACCAGACACAAGAGTCACAATATATGGAGATTTCAAACGCAATTGCAATCACAGTTTAAAAACACAACTTGCTATGGATTCCATTACTGCATTAAAAAACCAACTACTATAGCATTAGAAAGTATATTACGTTAGTTATTTCAAGGACAGTTTGTTTTTTGAATATCTTTAAGACATGTTGAATTTCGAATGACATTAAAGACATTGACAGAATAATTTTAAAGACATGAGTAAAACTGTTAGTGGAAGAAGCAATGAAATCATGCTACAACCTTCTGATTGCGTGTCTTTTAAATATAATGAAGGACACATCAGTATCTAGATCAAGTTTATTGATGGATGATAGTTCACGGTTGACAACATTATTGAGAGCACAATTCACATAATGAAATTCAATATAGAATGGTCCAGTATGTCTTAATTGTCTCTGCGATGATTTCTAAGCAATTTCAGCTGGAAGTTCCGGACAATTTATAAGGCCGTTTATCAATTTTAATATATAACATACATCACTTATTTCCCGCCTTTGTTTTAATGAATGTAGATTCAAGACGTTTCTAAATGCAATATAATTATGATCGTGTATTATGATATTCAATTAAAAGGGCAGTATCTTAAGAATTTCTTCTGCACTGTTTCGCATAAATATATAAATTTATAATATACTAGCGAACTCGGCAAACTATCTTTTGCCCCTAACTGGTCCTCATCTTTGCCTACTCGCCGACAGCTCAGCTGTACTCATTGCCGCGGCTAGCGATGTGGCCTAATAGTCGCGGCTTTGTCTAGTTGCATCGGCTTTTCCGCGGCCAACGATGTGGTCTAATAGCCGCGGCCTGCCATCTAGAGGCGAATTACAACAAAGTGAATAGCATAAAAATATTCTTCGTACTCAAATACCTATGTATATCAATTTTCATGGCGATATACAACTTGCTATGTATATCAATTTTCATGGCGATCGGTTGAACGGTGTAGAACTTGATGTACACCAGCGCCCTCTAGTGGCGAGTTACAACAATTTGGATAACATAAAAACCTTGTTCTTGAAAAAATACATGTATGTGCCAATTTTCATGATGATCGGTTAAACAATGTCGGAGTCTATTAACATTTTACCAATATATATTGTGTATGTATCAGATTTACAAGATGTGTTGAGAAGAGGGCAACCAGGGGCTGCATTAGTAGCAAGTTAAAGGACATGGTCTCTTGAATATGCGGATGATATAGTTGTACGTCTAGTAGTAGAGGAAATGCAGGAAGTCATGGAGAGAGTTAGTATATGGCCAAAAGAGGGTTAGTAGAGAATGTGGATAAAACGAAAGTAATGGTGTGTAAGAAAGGTGAGGGGAACAGTAAAAAAAAACGTGTTTTTAATGAATGAAAAAATAATTGAAAACGTAAAGGAAATGCCATATTTAAGGTATGTAATAGGCAGGAACGGGTCGGAAAATGAGCATGTGAGGATGTTAGCCAGGAAAGTTGAGGTAGCAGAAGGATGTGGTATGTATGGAAGGAGAAGTTTGGAGATTCAGTATGAGGATTATGATTTTGAAAGTATGTGTCAGGAATATTATGTTGTATGGTGCGGAAGTTTGGGCGGTGAAAGAAAGAAAATTAATGGAAGAAACGATAATGAAATATATGAAGAAAATGTTAGGCGCAGAGAAATCGCGGCCGAGTGAGATAGTGTTACAAGAGCTGAATGAAGTAAAATGTTTGGTGTGTGGAGTGAAGAAAATAATAAGGTACTAAAGGAACGTGATGGATGATACTAAGGAGAGAATTGTTAAAAGAGTATATGAGGATGCAACAGTGTAAGAGGGCAGGAGAGAATGAGTGGGCGAGAGAAAGAAGAATATATGAGAGGTGTGGATGATCCATGTGTGAGTGGTATGATAGAATGAGTGGAATTTCGAAATGTGAGGTGGAGATTGAACAAAAGTTGAAAGATGTAGAAATGCAGGAGGTATGAAAGATTTAGAATAAGCAGATATAACAAAATATGTACATTTGATGGTTGAAGAGATGATGCCGGAATATTTGAGATCGGGGATGAGTATGAGCGATAAGAGATTGATCGCTAGATTCAGGTGTGGTAGCGAAGAGAGCGGAAATAAGTATTGGATGGGTGAGAAGTATAGAAGGTGTAGGATGTATGGAGTAGAGGAGGAAATATGGGAATACTGGGTGAATGCATGTAAAGGAATAGAATGGGCAGAGGAACAAAGATTGGAGGCTGGGAATTGGAGGGATGTCTGAGTCATGGGGTGAAGAATACGGGAGTAATGAATAAAAGTATGGGAGAGATTAGAAAGCGGGAAACGTAGGAGTAAGGGTATTAAGAAGAGGGAAATGTGAAGAAGTAGTGGGAAAGGCTTATATAGGTGGTGAGAAGAAATCATATGGATGAGAAAGGAAAAAATGTTTTATCCAAGGTTTTTGTTACATATTATTCTTAATTTTGTTGTTTTTCCTCATATAATTTTGTATAGAATTTTTATTATTTTTATTGTAATATTGTAACCTACTTAAAGTGATTGTATTATAGAAAAATGTTCTTTATGCCAATAAAGGTTTGAGACATAGTAGGGGAAGGTAGGAGATAATACAGATTTCTTACCAGGTGCTTTACATTCTGCGAGAGATGGCGCTTGTTGTTTATTATGAGTGCGCAGTGGCTGTGGATGCGAACCGGCTCCTTACAGGGTGAATATATTACAACACAACGACGCTAATCACTGCGCCACCTGGGAGTATTGCTATAAATGCGTATGTTTTATATGTAAGCAACCAGCAGTTTACATATGGCGGCGATTTAAAAGTCTATAAATCTGTATGCCGGTAACGCAGATTTCCGCATCGTTGCACCCTGCAAGAAGCCGGTTCGGATCCCCAGCCACTGCGTACCTAGAATAGTCAGATTTCATTAAATCCATTGCGATTATAATATTACCTAAACAACAAGCGCAATCTCTCGCAGAATGTCAAGCACCTGGCAAGAAATCTGTATTACCAATATTGAATATTCCTAGACTTTCAAACCGCAGCCATTTTACATGTAGTGTCCTCTCCGGTTTCTAATTTTTTGGACTACTCAACATATGTACCTTCTTCTTCTTCTATCTCCTACTATTGCCACCCCACGCTATCTCCTACTATTGCCACCCCACGCTATCTCCTACTACTGCTCGCCCACGTGTATGTCAGGGTGTATTCAGTCATGCATGCGCCGAAGAAATTTCGTTCATCGGACTCCAGTATGCGTCTATCTTGTCCACCCGACCCCATACCTACCAGCGTATTTCAACGTTCGTATGCACAATACATCTTTTAATAATACACAGTAACGCCCTAACTACGAGAGTAACAAAACTTATCACAAACAAACAGGTATCGATGGAAATATAATTGTCGTATGTTTAGAATTGCTACTGACTTAGAAATTAAACTGTATTTGAAATTCAATATGTTTTTAGAATTAAAGATGTTCTAAAACCAGAGTACCTTAGAACTAACAAGCCTAAAATGAGTTTTACATCCAACAAAAAATTTAAAAATAAAGGTAATGTGTCTTGAAAGATATAATATATATTTAAATCAAAATTTATGAGATGTAGTAATTTTTTTATATAAAACTCCTTGAATTTAATTTAAAAGACAATTTAATTCTTGAATTTTGAAGAAATTTAATTTCCACGATACATAAGTGTGTACATTAAATCCTAATATGGTTTGCCATATACCCGAAGAAAGGAATATGAAATTACAATAAATGCACAAAGTAGTGGAACCTAACAAGATTAAGATTCAAGTATCAGTCACCTACTGTAAGAAGCATGCAATGACACAAAATTTTTAAATCTATAAGACCTAGGCTGTATTAATTACTTATTTCATAAAATAGTACTATTTAAAACTATTGGTTATATTTAATATTAAACTTCAACTCACATGTACTTTACATTATTAGTAAAGATGATGAAGACTATTATTAAACATTGAAAATATTAGCATGAGTATTGTAAGTTTCGTACCTTGATCCGTTTTTGTAGCTGGCTTCCAATTTTCGGCGCTAATTATTGGTAGACACACTTGACCCTTTTCATCTATATTCGGGTGATATATTTTAGTTTTAAAACTTATTTTTGGTGGTTTGAATGGATATTCTGCCGGAAAGTTAATCTCGATTTTGAAAGCGCCCTTGTTGTATGGAGCATTATCCTAAAAGTTAACAAATTACTCCAGTTTAATTTTTTTTAATTTAAATCAAGATTGTAAAAATAAATCGGTTTAAAAGGAATATTCTCAATGAAATATTAGCACAAAGAAAGATATAGATACTTTATTAAACACGTAAATACAAGCTGATACGGAATTAGATACCGTAACGGCTATTGGAACAAAAAAAAAACAGCAACGAAATCGTGATATTACCTGCAACCAAAAAAAAGCAACAGTAAAAATGAAAACTTACGATTATGACCGAAAAATAAAATATGAACATTACTTGAAGACAACGTCAACACAAAAAATTAATGCCGATCCTGAAACTTAAAGTTTCGCCCATAGATACCGAAACTGTAAACAAACTACGCGAAAAATCATCAAAATGTCCAAAACTATAGGGATTGTCTAAGCTCCCTAAGGAGAACATACCTCTGAAACTTATCGTCAGTTCTTTCTATTCGTGACTATCAGAGTATCTGGCTAAATATATTCAACCAATAGGCGAATCAACAGAATATGTGAAAAATAGTCAATATTTTTAGAAATCTTCAAAGAAAACACGCTACAATCAACAAATACAGTAGTCAGTTTTGACAAATATGATCAAAAAAATGACGAATGAATTACTATGACGGACCTCAGAAAAGTTCAAGAATATAGAACATTCAAACTTGGAAACTTTAATGAAGATAATACAAAAAGGCAAAGAAGAAGCTACCACAAAAATGAAAATGACGAAGAAAAATGAACTTTGGTTTAATCCTAAATCTAATTAAGAAGAAGAAATAAACATACACTAGAACCAATAAATGCCAAATTAAAGCAATAGTACAAACAAAGGAAAAACTAGGTTAATGTGAAATAAAAAAAAAAGCGGTACAATTGGAGAAAAAAATTATCAAGGCAAGGAACGATCAAAAAAATTCTGAAGAGTAATCCATGAGGAATTTAGGGGAGAATATAAATGTAATAAAAGAAATGATTGTAGACATAAAAAAACTAGGCATAGCACAAGAAATGAATAACTACATTGCCACTATAGGACAGAGGTGAGCGATCAAATAAACCAAAAGAAACGTGGAATCAGAACATAATATAAATAATGCACACATTATGTATGCAACCCACAACGGAAGAAGAAATAAAAGCTTGTAATAGAAATCCTCAAGAATAGCTCAGCCCCAGGCAAGGATAGAATTACACCGAAGGATTTAAAATACCTAAAAAAAGGTAATAACTCCACACTTAACTTCTATAACAAATGATAGGATGGAAACTTCGGTGCTTCCGGATTGCTTAAAAATCACGCTAGTAACTCCAATTTACAAATCTGGCAGCCATACGGAACCTGGAAACTACCGCCCAATCAGCATGATAAGTATCTTCCCAAAATTAATTGAAAAAGTTATTAAAAAGGGAATACATCGTTTTTAGAAAAGTATAAACTGTATGATATAAATCAATTCGGATTCCAAAACGCAAGCCATACATAAGCTCACTCCAAATTTAAGGGACTATATCAATGCGAAACTTAATGGTGAAAATTATGTAGAGTTAATGATGATTGACAAAAAAGAATCAACGGAAAAGTTTAAATAAAATGAATTTATGATAAAGAGATACTTTATTATTAGGCATAAGTTAAAGCTAAAGCGCAATCTACAAGTTCCTCATTATTATATTGATACATTATATATACTTATAGGAAAACTATTTCTAACTCAATTCTGCTGGAATTTTTCTCCTTTGCAATTTTTTTCTAATTTTCATATATAGAAAGTAGGTAGAAATATTAAGTAGTTATAATGTTATTACAAGCATTAGCATAAACCAAGATAGAGTTAATTTGAGTTTAAGTATAAAAGAATAACTATACCACAAACTATCTAATAGGTATTATGTATCTTTAATACTAGTTTGTGACTGTCTGGGATACATTAGAAGTTCAATTGAAATTACATTACAATCGTATATTTGTAAATGAATAAAACCTACACATGTAAATAAAAGAATACATCCATTTTTGGGAGGTGGAGTTGAAGTAGGTGAATATTTCTGGAGTCAAGTCCCTACACCTAGCCTACAAAACCGTTGTACATTATTTATTCTAGTTTTTATCATAATAATACAAATAGTAATACATTTTCGGAGTGAAGTAACAAACATATTATACTTCCTTTGGATGTTTATTCAATAAATATAGAAAAACAAATTATAGTAAATTGTAATATATATGCAAACTGCACAAACAAACTAAATAAAAAATAAAATAACCAATAAACATGTGTTTCTTCTGATTGTGAAGCAAACATGCTGCATAATTAGATGCTATAGCAGTCATAAAGTCATACCTGGAACAAAGACCACACGAAGTTAGGGAAAGCCACTAGTACAGAAAGGACAGCAGAGTATCGGATTCCTCAAGGCCGTGTACTCGGGCCTATACTTTACATCATGTATATATAAATGACTTCAGTGAGATGGAGCTAAAAGCAACACCGTACATCTTTGCCGACGACACGTGCTTACTATGGACAGCATACGACAAAAACGAACTTGAAAAGAATATAATTGACGACTTGCAAACTACAGCTAGCAGGCCAAGACAAAATCTTACAATCAATGTTAATAAAACAAAATTCATGGTAATAAAACAGAAAGCAAACAACTAACTAAAAAAATAGATATCAAAATAGAAGAGGAAGAATTAGATGAAGAATCAGAATGTAAATATTTAGAATCAACAATTGACAACCAACTAGAAAGGACATCACATATTGATAAAATATGCAAGCAAATAGCATAACCACATTATTAAATGTTAGCACGGGGAAAACACAAATAAGAAAACCCGGAAACGAATACAAAGAAACCAATCCAAAGCAATAAAAGCAGCACATCAACTAAAAATCATATCAAGAACAAGAGCAATACACCAGTAAACCATGCTAGTCACAAGATTCAAATATCAGAAGTTTATTACATTACAGAGAATAAGAAGAGGAACATTTAGAAGCAGAATAGAACGAGGTATATTAAACAAACATCAATAGAGGAATACAACTAATATCCACATACCTCGACCGAGAACAAACTACTCAAAGAATACAGCAATACAGGCGGACAGAATACAGCGGATCTATTATATCCAACAGCCTACCCCAAGAAATTAAACTAACCGACACAATGAAAAAGGCTGCCAAAAAATACTTCATCGACGAGAAATTTACTACCTAAATAAAAATTCGTAGATGTCATCGCCACCCCAACTTTCATATATTGGAAGTCCTACGTTTTGTTATATCTGGCACAAAACAAAAGTTGAACCTTTTAATTTTTACTGTCACCTTATAACTCGTAAATTCAAGTTGCACAATAGTTGTTTAGGGTAACTGAAATAAAACATGCGTGACCTAAAAATTACTTACCCATTAATCCCCCGGTTCCCGTACTTGCCTACCGATTTGATCTGATTTCATCTAATTTGAACTGATTTGACCTTATTTAAACTGATTTGATCTTATTTGTACTGATTTGATTTGAACCGATTTGATCTGATTTGAACTAAGTTTTGATCTGATTTGACCTGAGTTGATCTGATTTCATCAGGTTTGGTCGGATTTAAGGTGATTTCATCAGGTTTGGTCTAATTTAAGCTGGTTTTATCTGATTTAAGTTGATTTTATCTGATTTGATCGGATTTGAACTGACTTGATCTAATTTGATCTCATTTGAACTGCATTGATCAGATTTCAACTAATTTGATTTGATCTGATCAGATTTGAACTAATTTGATATTGTTTGATCTGATTTGAACTGATTTAAACTGATTTGATTTGTACTTATTTGATCTGTTTTGATCTCCGTGTCCTCGCATTACAGCCGCGGGTTTGCCCCGACCAGCGATATGGCCTAACAAAATTTCAAGAATGTGTTTCCTTATTCCCTTGTCCCGTATTCCCACATTAAGTATAAAAATTTCAAGAATTTCTTTTTCTTATTCCCGTGTTCCCTATTAAGTATATAAAAACACGCGCGTATTCGAATGTAACGTTGTGTAATATTTCAAAAATATGTGTTCCCGATCTATACCATACTTCATAGGATCACCAACTATGCTATGTTAAATTTTCGTGAAAATTTGATCGAAATCGGTTGAGCGGTTTAGAAACCCATATTTTTTCCTTATTCCCGTGATCCCGTATTCCCGATCTACACCAAACCTCACAGGATTACCCGCGATACTGTTAAAGGTTTCCTTAAAATTTGATCGAAATCAGTTGAGCGCTTTAGAAGCTCATAGGTAACATATATAACATACATCCTCTTTTATATGTAGGGTGGGGCAATAGTAGTTTCCAATAACTTGGTGTGTATGATTGTTAACAATTTGAAATTTTGGGGATGTGTTATGCTGCCAAATGAGCATCTTTTAAAAATATTTTCAGCTATACAGGGTATGGTGAGTTGTCAGATTAAATTGTCAAAAGTGCAGTTAAGATTGTTTGTTGTGCGTAAAAAATGAATTATTCAAAAACTGA
>WYDF02079136.1:0-11199 GCA_009867245.2 Adranes taylori | reverse complement strand
ATAACAAAACTGACATAATTAATAGTACGCCACTGATCCGTTAGCAAGTGAGATTATTGAAGTGTACCGTACGAGTAAATGCTGAGTTTCGTAACACAATTCTTCCATTCTGTTCCATCTAGAATAACCAAGAGTTTGTTGTCGGGCTAATGGACAAAGTCAGAGTATGAGCTAGCGCCATTAAAATAAAAACACTCGAATGCATTTAAAATGATATAAAAACTACACATGTGCGATTGAATTTTTCCTTTTTCTTATTGGCGAAGGATTATTAAAATAGTACAAAAAAATTATTATTTAAAACATTATTTAAAAAATTTGTTAAAATGAAACCCTGCACCTAATATATGTATACATATTTTTTATATAAACCACCACTTCTGGTTGTTAGCAGTCAACTAATCGTTATACTCAAGAATTTTTTAATAGAAGATATACGAGGTATGATCAAATAATACACAGAATTATTAGTTTTCTCAAATCTTAATTTATTCCTGAATGTATATTGTTCCCTGCAAAGTAATCCCCATTGAACAGAATACATCTCCTTCAGCGTTTTCCAGCTCTTTGAGGTAAGTCTGCAATTCAATTTTCACTATGCCGGTTAATTGCTTTAGCGATTTAATAGTCGGTTAATAGTCTTAATCTCGTAAATATCGGCAAAACGTCGTCCTTTCATCTTCGGGATTAGAAAAATGTCACAGGCTACCATCTGGAGTAAATACGGAGGATGCGAAATCATTACGATTTTGTTTTCTTACGAAAACTTCACAAACAAGCATAAAAACGTGCACAGGTGCATTATCGTGATGCAATCGCCAGGAGTTGTCTCGCCACAAATTCAGACGTTTTCTTTGGATTGTCTCACGTAGACACATCTTTCTAGGCAGTACTCTTTCTTGACGACTCTTCCATACGACCTGATAGCAAAAACTCATAGTACAAAATGTCATTGATGTCGAAAAGAAAAGTGAATAGAGCTTTCACCTTCGGGTGAACTGAGAGAGCTTTTTTGGGTCTTATCTCTTCAGGAGGTTTCCGTTGTAACCAATTATGATTTAATTAATAAAAGAAAATTGTCGTCTTCATCTACATCGATTGGTTTTAATGATTTATAAAAATTATACACTAGCTAATGCCTTTTAGGCAAGGTTGCTAAAATATAAAATAGGGCACATAAATAAATGATAAATTGGATATTAAAGCATTAAAATAATTAGAAGATTATTATTTAAAAAAAATTATATACAACAATTATTATTAATTGACATTTGGAAAAGATATTGTTTAGTGATAAAACAAAAATCACTAAAGGAACTAAGAATATTCAAAGTGAAGGTGACCAACTTTGGATTGGTTCAATATAATCATTATTGATAGAAGGGTTACCTACTATTATGATATTGTTTGAGTGTCAAACCCATGAAAAATTCTGATGCAGGAAAGTTAACTTGATCATTAAGGTTTACATGATGAGTTTTAGAAAGGGGTTTTCAAGGCTTTCAGCGATTTAGTTTAATACCTTTATCTAAACAATGTAGGATTTTTAAATTGACATCTACGTCAAAACCATTATCGAGTTGGAGGAATTATTCATGTCAATGGCTTGGTTAGAATTATCTTTAATGAAAGCTATGCTTTATAAGTGTTCATTTATCCTCGATGTGAAGGAACGACCTGTCTGGAAGTGGCGTCACATTTGCAAGAAGCAACATAAACATTTGAGCGTAATAAAGGGTCAACGAAATCTTTATTGCGTACAAGGTAAGACCTTACATTTGAAGGCGAAGAGAAAGATATAACTAGTTGTTTATTATTTTCAGTGACGATGACACGAAGGCGATATGAAATATCACCGTAAAATGGTAACGAATAACAACGAATGGTGGAATCAGTGGGTATAGTATTGAGTGACGGAAATTTTATGCGATCTTTAACAGTATAGAAACGATTCTTTAGAAGAGATGTAAAGAATAGTGTTTAATTCAGTGGTGAAATTGTTAAGTGTGAGTGGAATAGTAAACATACGATAAAAGAGACTATTAAAAAATGCCATTTATTGTGACATAGAATCTAAAGAGTTGAAATCAATACAATGGTCAGTTTGAGTTGGTTTTCTATATATCTTGAAGTTAAAGATTTTTCAATAGTTAAAATTCAGTAATTCTGGATTGTAGTTGCTTTCATTAAGCAACTCCTAAGTAGCATCAACTCGCCACTGCCTTTTACCGACATTCAACAATTTAAGAATAAATTTTGCTGCCACTCGTCTCATCCGAAATAATCTCTTGACATGAGCCAAATGAAGTGGGAACAATCTTCAGTAACTTCTCTAATAGTGAATCGACAATTCTCCATTAATATTTTCTTCACCATTTCGACGCTATTATCAATTATAGATACACTAGCACGCTCAGGACGCTTGTCACTTTAATATTTTTGCGGCCCTCTTGGAAAAGCTAGTTCACTAATAAACGCTTGTATTATTCATAGAAAAATTATCAAACGTCACATATAACATATCAAGTGCTGTACTTTAGTTTATTTTTAACACAAAACTTAATGCAAATTCTTTGTGCTATTTGTTTACAAATTTGTTGTGAAAATATTACAAATCAATTGTAGTATTTTCGGTTAATCTAATTTAAAATACTTTTGCGATAGTGACATCATTTTGATACATGGGACTTCTGATTCATACATTCCTTTGGTTTACATTTTACAAGACAAGAAAAAGTGCACGTATGTCGAGACATTAGAAATCGTCTTTGCTGAGTGTGACAAAAGAAATTTGAAGTTGCAGCCAAAGTATGTCATAACCGATTTTGAAAGATCAATTCATGAGAGCATCATCAAGGTTTTTCTAATGGCAAAGATAGTAGGATGTCGGTTTCACCTAGCAGTCATGGTAAGAAAATGTTTCATTATTCAGGTTATATATACTTTCAAAAATTCGAAAAAAATACAATGTAGAATGTAATAATAAGCTTCACGAAGTATATTATATTTACTGTCATTGGCGGATCCAGAGTATGGCGACGAACCCCCCACTCCTCTCCGTTGACGCGTTTTACAGTGAGGTAATGTAATTTTTGCATTTAACCTGTTTATTGTACTTATTTAGCTAATGTTATAATGCAAAAGATATTCATAATATCGATTTTCAGGTGGAGGAATATTCAGAAATTTGGGTTGATGACTATTTATAAAGACGAACAATGCGAAAAACGAAAATGGCTGTGTTATTGTTTTGGTTTGATGTACCTCAATCCATCAGATAATATGAAGCTTTTTTGCCAACTCTTTGCCATCAAACCAGAAGATGAAAAGCTAATCCTGTTCGCGGACCACTTAACGAAGACCTACATCGATACAGATTATCCCACTTTGTTTCCTCCAACCATCTGGGCCGCGGATACTGCTGATCTGTGGCGCACAACCAACGCATGTGAGTTTCTATTCGAAGTATAATGCTATGTTTACGGGTATACTACAATTGAGGGCAAAGAACGAAAAAAAAGCTCAGGTGTGGAGTTTTACAGGGGTCTGTCCTGTTTCCAACTCTGTGGAACGTGATATAGGACAGCCTGCTTAGACTTAGTACCTAAAAAGTATGAGGCTTTTGCCGACGACGTAACTATTAAGGCAACTTATCGGACGGGGACTAAATCGCTAAACTAGTTTAGTGATACACGGACGCGCGACTAAACTAAATCAAAATGCAGCAGTTAAAATAATCGAATAATGGATAGCTTGGAATCAACTCAAGTTAGCACCTCAGAAAACCGGGATTGTATGGATTAGTGGACAAAGAAGAATCTCAATGATGATGCCCCACGACATTTCCCTTAGTGGTTCGAAAATATTTAAATATTTGTTACCTCTTAGATGGATAGAGTGTTATTTCGAAGTTATTTCCATGGCCTGTTCATATTTCTTAAACCCATAAATTTTTATATGTGGGTACATATGAAGACAATATATGCTCAGGAGATTAATACCCGATAAGAAATATGTACAAAATGCTGCAAATTTCATTCGAAATCAACCAAACATATTTTTAAGGCTTATGACATGTTGACAAGTTTTATCAAAGAATTAGAAATGTGATGAAGCCAATTTAGGCCAATTTGAAAATTGATTATAATATTGTTGGTTTTTTATTGTGTGTTAAAAAAACAGTTCAAATACTTCTATATTGAATTGCAAGATAGGCTTACGCTTAACATTTTTTTAAATTCTTTTATAAAATTATCGCTCAAATTTAAAAAATTTTATTTCCTCTATTCACAAATTCATTGACTATAGAGATCTATTATTTTTAACTTTTGCTATTGATTGTATATACGTAGACGTTAGAGTGTCAGACTATATTTTCCTTTGTTTTCATAATAAAGTACCGTACCGTATGTGGTTTAATGCATAATATCGTGTGCAGGACACCGCACCGCACCCGAAAGATCTTTCTCCCTTAATGCATAATTGATTGTCTGGACTCGGAAATTTAACGTGCAGCTTTTATCTCGAATGGATGTTTCTAATATTTGGCTTACGGCCATCTCCAAGAGGAAGATGATATTTATACATCTCACCGGATATAGATTTTTATTGTAGATGTATATGTCACGGATAATCTCAGTTGACATCTAACATTATTGTTGCATTAAATCTACACAGATTCAAGCAATTTTTAAACTGCATTGATATTAATGTTTATTATGACATAGAAGCAATACATAACCAATTGGTGTATATTTCATGGCTTGTACCAAGGTTACTCTAAAAATTTTAGAGAAAAACAATATTTATAGATGAAGTATTCACCGGTAATTTTGTACAAAGATCTAAACGTTGCATCCCCAAATGCATCCCTCAGCTATCATCGTGTTAAATAGGACACTGTATTTAATATACTGTTGTACATCCAACGCGAAACAGGGAAAAATTCCAGAAGAAAGTTTTTAATTTTAATTTTAAAAATAGTTTAATTTATTATTATTTTAAATTTAGCTAATTGTAGTCAGATTGTTATTATTATTTTTCAATACCATGCATTTATTTTGAATGTCAATTCATTAGGGCATCGTATTAAAGCAAAGTAATTGTTATCATTATTTACGTGTATAAGTGCAAATTTAGCAATAACGAGATACAAAACGACGTTTAGTGTAGACATTTATTATAATTTTAAATGCTTACACATCTTAAATTAAAATTAGCAACACATGTAAATGAATTATTATTTGGACATGATTTCGGAGCATAATTATTGAATTTCATTGAACTGTAAATTTGTATGAGATATTTCTTTAAATGTCTAATTTAAAACATTCTTATTCTTTTCTACAAAACGTGGACTTTTATCATTTTTTATTTGAGTATGATTGTTTTTAATTTATTCTGTAGTGTTAACTAATTGTAGAATAAAGCGAGTATTATTAGCGTTATCAGAGCAGAGAGTACCACGCGTCTTATTTTACGTAATTTTGATCTCCATGAGCTGCTGTACTATATCGAAGTAAATTACGAAGTGCTCTAAATAAATTCAATTATTTTTTTTATTTTATTAATTTTTATTTAATTAATTTTCTTATTAAATTAAATATTCAAATAACTAAGCGCATATTGGTAAATTAAACGAGCTCTAAATTAAAGAAACAACAGTGACTAATTATTCAAGTTCAAGATTCTTGTGTAATTTAAATCAAACAATTTTATTCTAACATTCTTCCAAGCTCCCACAATTGCGGTAGACTTTTCTTTATTTATTTCCCAATTGTTCAATTGCCAAATTTGATTATGTCACGAAATAGATCACGAAATGCACATTTATATTTTTCCCTAAAATTCATTAAACTCCTTACTTTCTAATTAGGACTGGAACAGGAACGTTACCTCATTTTAAATATAGATGTCTCCCCTTTGAATAAAGTGGAAAATAAGAGATTATTCTTAATAGTTAGTTTGAATTTAATCAGTGTTCAACCAAACAAAAACCAAGAAAAATTCCACAAAATTTTTATTATATTATTTTCTTAAAATTATTACTATTTCTTAATTATTTCAAAGTCATTGTTTCTACAATAATTAAAAAACATAAACAAAACCAAAGTAATTGTTGTGGTTTAATTACGTGGATAAATTTCAATTGATAATTTTGCAAGAAATATCATACAGAGAAACGTTTAATAAAATATAACATATTAATTTCAAATACGAATATCTAATGTCCTTATTTCCTTTAGTACTCCTCCAACAAGAATACGGCATCTGTGATGGCTTTACAGTGAGTTCTATTCTTTATTATGTGTTTGATTGTGTTCCAGGACTTACAGATTTCTGCCATCTCGTTTTTTCCAGTTCTTGGCCATGTTTGGCGCGGTCTTCCCAGTGTTCGCGTTCCCTGGAGGTTGCAGTCAAGGGCCTGTTTCGGAATGTGTTCAGGACCTCGCCGTAGTGCTAATTCAGCGCCATTTTCTCCTTTTTATTTGGGTAACGCATTGGGCATGTTCTCATCTCCTAATCTCATATTTCTCCCTGAGGTATTCGACGTTTCTTTGATTATTCTTTTAGAGAGCAATTAGTATTTCGCGAACAATTCCATTAGAGCGTGACAGACTCCCACTCGCGAAGCTGCTAATGAGAAGTCCTTAGCGACTGTCACAGATGGCGCAAACAAATATCTTAATTATAATTATTACAGAATTTAACAGCCTTTGGAAATATGTATTCTCGGAGCCAGGTCAGTTTAATGTGAGACCACATGCTGGAATCTGATCTTATTACTCTTCTGGTCTTCACTGGCTTTCTGAGGGCACGGGTAGCTTCTAGTCTTAGGAGTAATCCAATAGTACTCGTTCTTGTGGACAGCTGAAAGAGATTCTCACTGCTCATTAGTAAACCAGCATTATTGATCTAGCAAAATACGTTTATTAGTCTTCTATACAATATAAACAGAGAAAGAAATATATGCACAACCAAATGTCAATGAATAATTGTTAAATTAAATTAATATAACCTTCATGGCGGTTAGCAAATAAACAATAGTGATTAAATTAATAGAAATAAGCGGTGCAAGTAAAACAGTACATATATATAATAATAATTACAAAAAAACAAAATTAAAGCGGTGCATGTAAAACAATTCATAGGTACGTTGATAAAATAATATAACTATAATAATGCGGAAAGCATGTACAAATTATCAATAGAATGACGGGAACGCGGGGGCAAATCTAAATATCATGGTACAGACGGTGGGTAGAATATGAATAACTGAAAAGGTAGGAATCCTAGGAGTCTACTATTGGCGCGTACCACTGTAATGCACACCAGCTTTACTGTTGCCGAGTGGCTACAACTGATGCACACTAGCTAGAAGTATACACTCTAGTAGAACATATGGGAAAGGAATACTATGACGCGTAACACAGTAATGCGCACTGGCGTTGCAGTTGTCGAGTGACTACAACTAACTGCGATGCGCACTAGCTAGAAATGTACACTTTGGTAGGGTATGGGAAGAAAAGGAAGTACTACACGCCCGTAACACCGTAATAGGCACGGATGTTACTGTTGCTGAATGAGTACAACTAACTTTAATGCCACTAGCTAGAAGTATACACTCTAGTATGGTATGGGAAGTAGGTTGATAGAGAGGTAGGAAGAGAAACAAAGCTATTAAAAACCCATACAGTTCAGCAGCCTATGCTATATATGAATCGCTTAGCAAAGGCGTTTAATCGCTGGCGACTATCGCTGAACTGCTGACGTAACCGCTGGGTGTTCTGGAGCTTGCCGTTGGCTGTTTCCCAAATTAACTCGAACCAGAAAACTAAATTATTACATTCGAAATCTCGCTATTTATAGGCATGAGCCGTCGGTCAATTTTCACTCTCTTGCACGGATCGTATGGAGTCATGTACTCATTATTTTACGACGAGGTACGGTTTCCTATTTGTTTTAGTGTTCTAATAACCGTGTGTATAGCAACAATCCACAGCCAGCAGTGTACCATGAATGTATGTTCTTATGTATGCATACATCATTCTCATAGCTCCTGGCAGTGGAGCGCGAATCATGCACGCCCATACATACGTACCATACACATGCACACACTATTCAATGTAGTATCAAGCATTCCGCGCGACACGTACGTATGACAATGAAGTTAGATAGGTGATCGTTGTGATTCCCCTATCCTACCTGGCATATGTTAAGCGGTATATTAAAATGTGATTGATTTCTTTTATCTGTGATATTGAATTTGGAAATATTATCGCATCTAATCATTAAAAGTATAAGACAAAATTTTGTTATTTGCTAATTGAGGCGACCACCTATCGTCGATAAATTTTGAGAAATAACAGAGGTTGATGCTGTGTAAATATTACGCCAAACGGCCGATTATTTTGTAAATATCCAGTGTATAAAACATCTAATTTAATGTAGGGATCGTCTTAGTATATTAATAAATTTTTCATATTAGTTAGTTCTTTTAGTACTTCACAAGTAGTTACCACTAACTACTTGATTGAACAAAATTTTCAATCATGTTCTATATTAAATAAATTGATGTACGAATACAGTTCAGGAAGTTGCATTTAATCATTTAAAAAGCAATTTAATAAGTTTTCATTGGTTAGTTATTCTAAAGTCATATTAGGTGATTTAACCTATAATAACTTAAACCTATAATAGCCTAATCATTTATCAACTCAGCTTACAGTATTGTACAGTTTATAATAAATTTTTTATTGGCTGTATAATAGATCATAAATGCTGTTTACGTTTTATTGGCAATATGGGCCAACACGTTATTGTTATATAGATATTTTATATAAAGTGATGATATTCTTATTATTTATTTGCGGATTTCATTGTATGTGCACTCCCTCCAGTTTATCATACAAGATTTAGGAATACAAGTATCTGGCAGCCATTTTAAACAATTGCACGTGACCAGATTGTCTGGACGTCCCTTGGAATCTGAACCAAGCCGCGGCATACCATTTTCAGCGAGGGTAACTGTTAACTCCCAACGCGGGCAGGTTAAAAGCACCCAAAAGCAGTCCTAAGGTTTCATAGATAACTGTTTTAAAGAAAGAGCGGGCTACATATGATTTTTTTTATTGAGATGGCAAGATAATGCCTTCCCTAATCTTCTTACATAATAATAAAAAGACATTGTTTTCCAATTCCAGCCATTACTTCATATCTTAGTATTGAGACTACCCCTTCATTGTGATCAACATCTACAGAACCAATAACTTCATCAGAGGAGAGATGACTTTACATGAAACTAAATTTTCAACGGTTCAGTCAGTTAGTCAATTAAAAATTTTAATATTTACTACATCTGATAACCTCATCGCGTAAGTGTATGATACACGTCTAGAGCAAATGGATTATAATTTATAAACATAAGTTGAATTTTAATACTATGAGATTGCCTACGAAGTATTACCTTCTTTAATGACTTAAAACAAAGTGTTCCAAATCAAATTGTTTGGAACACTTTGTTTTAATTCACTAAAATGTAGAGTCCAACCCTGAAACGTTGAAAGTTCAATATTACCTTCTTTACTCTTATATTTTCAAGAATAAGAAAATAACACATTAATGTTTTTTAGAAAATGTTTATGGAAAGCCTAATTTTGTTCTTGTAGATTTAAGCATTATCATCGCCAATTTGAGGAAAATTTGTACAATAAAAGTACGTCAAAAGTAGGTGAATTATTGCCAATTTTGAAGAAAACAGACAAAGAAACTTTACATAAAGATAACTAAGTTGAATGAAATCATTTACACTGTGGCGCCTGGTGTATAAGTGGACAGGTAGGTGCACGTGAACAACCATATAAAATAAAAACAAAAACAAAATAATAAAACGCTGGGAATAATAAAACGCTATACGGATAACCTATTGTTATGTCTACTAGCATAGCTAGCATGAAAAATGTGTGCACTTCTGTTTACATGCGAAATCTGTTTTGCAATGGGCTGACTGGAGTGGTCTAAAATAACAAGCAAATTTATATGAAGATAAGTGGACAATTTATTTGTGAGCGCGCTGTGTATGTGGATTGTGCGCTCATAGGGTTTCGTTTTAATATTCTTCTGACGCACTTCTCTTTATATACGTAATTAATATGCTCAGAATAAAAAATTATAATAGTACATCGGAGTATCGGAATATTTTTTTAATTAATATTTTAAATACTTTTAAATAAAGTATTTCTAAATTAAATTATAATGAACTCAGTTCAAAATATTATGAATAAAAATTTATCTTATAAAGGCAAACTGGAAATAAAGAAACTTGTACCACATCAACCAGATTTGAAAATTCGAAGTCAAACACGAACTGAAAAGCGTAATTATTAACGAAACACAAATTCGTCAATCGTGTAAGAGAACAATAGTTGCAATCCAATATTAGATAAACGTGTAATATACACTACTTTTTAATTTTTTAACGATTATAGTACAGTGAACACCTACTCAAAATTTTCACGTGCCGCAACTGCTTTACAAATAAATTAACTTTAATATCGACCCTTTCTTAGAAAATATATTGAGTTTATTTGATGCAATCATGTCATAGGCCTATAACCATACTACAAACAATAGACTACATCCTTTTTTTTATATTTATTTAACACAAATTAAATTTCCTTATCATTTTCAAAACAAAAATTTATTTTATAGACAATAACTAACTCAATAAAGAGTGCATCAATGGGAGTACGGAGCACTCACGCATATAATCAAAATCTAAGACAGTCAAATGAGTCTGAAAGCGAAGCTTGCTATATTATAGTCTACGAATATCCCTCATGAGACATCAATAAAGATCATTAAGATTTGTTCCTAATATAGCTTCTAGACGATCTGTATTGTATGAGACTGAATCCAGTTACTTGCGAGATACAGCTACCTGTATCATGGAATCTAGCGGTTCTAGACCACATTCCTCCTCACTAGAGCATCGGCCCATCCACCATTCCAATTACATTTATTAATGTGTTAATTTAATATATGAAACTAGATGATAACCCGTCGTAAAACGACTATCCATTACCAGGTTATATTTTATTTATCCAAATGAGTTGGGTTATTAGACCCCTACCGGCGTTTTTCGTAACCCAAAAGAGTTGGGTTATTTGACCCCTGACGACTTTTTTCGTAACCCAAAAG
>WYDF02079125.1:0-11199 GCA_009867245.2 Adranes taylori | reverse complement strand
AACGATCATCATGAAAATTGACACATATATGTACTTTTTCAGGGAGCAGGATTTTATGGTATACACATTGTTGTAACTCGCCACTAGATGGCGCTGCAGTACATCAAGTTCTAGACCGTTCAATCGATCGCCATGAAAATTGATATATATATATATATATATATATATATATACGTATTTGAATACGAAGAATATTTTTATGCTATCCACTTTATTGTAGCTCGCCACTAAATGGAGCTGCAGCACATCAACTTCTACACCGTTCAACCGATCGCCATGAAAATTTATATACTTAGGTACTTGAGTACCAAGAATATTTTTATGCTATCCACTTTGTTGTAACTCGCCATTAGATTGGGCCACATCGCTAGCAGCGGCAATGCGGACAGTTGAGCTGTCGGCGCCATAGGTAAAGATGAGGACTACCTGGGGCCAAACAACTTTTGCCGTGTGCGCTAGTGCATTATAGACGTAATATCATTATTTTGAACAATTGGACTTATATTCACTTTTTAATATATGAATATCTACAAGTTCAGTGTCATCAAGTTTCGATACAATGAATACACCACTATCAATTCAATTTTGTATTAAAGTTTAGGTATTGCATTATTTTAACCCATGTGAATTAGATTAACGTTTTAATATATAAATATCTACAATTTCAGTGACATCAAAGTTTCGATGCAATTAATACAACACTCAATTCAATTTTGTATTCAAGTTTTTGTATAGCATTACTTTGAGCAACTTGTATTAGATTAACGTTTCTATACATGAAAATCTACCATGTCAGTGACATAAACGTTTTGATACAATTAATACACCACTTTCAATTCAATTTTGTGTTAACATTTCGGTATAGCCAGAATAGCATTAATAGAACAGTTTGAATTACATTAACGTTTTAATATATAAATATCTACAATTTCAGCGTCATTGAGGTTTCTATACATTTATTACATCACTTTTAATTTAATTTTGTATTAAACTTAATACCGCTTCATACTGCATTTGCCTCTTTATACGAAAGTTTAAAGTTTTATTAATTGATTCTTCTACCAAGATTGCATCGGA
Source organism: Adranes taylori (assembly GCA_009867245.2). Classification (NCBI taxonomy): domain Eukaryota; kingdom Metazoa; phylum Arthropoda; class Insecta; order Coleoptera; family Staphylinidae; genus Adranes; species Adranes taylori. The sequence continues at coordinate 10,122 of WYDF02079125.1, read as the reverse complement.
CTCAGGCGAGGTTGAAGATATGACCATAGTTATCAAAAATTTGTGGGCTATTTCATCTTCCACAAGTCAAAAGCTTCGTTATAGGTTACATATATCAACAAAGGTTTCTTTAGAAAAAGCTTAGTAATTTAACGTCCAATCAATTCAATTTAAAATTAGCTCAATAGTTGATTACGGTAAGAATTAGCTTAGAAACGCACAGCTATTTGTGTGCGGCAAAATTATGGTTCACATTGAATTGATAATACCTAGCCAATTCATTTTAAACTTCAATAACATGAAGTGGGTTTTTGTACTGTTTTTATTCATTTTTCTACTGTATGTCATATATATATATTGTCGCGAGGCAATTTGTCCCAGTTTTAATTCAGGTCTAGTATAGATAACTTTGTGAGCTTGATACTTGTAGATTATTTAAATGATTCCAGATGGCTAGATCCTTTGAAATCTTTACTGGTTTATGCATGTTGGATGCTAGATGAACAAATTGCAAGAACTTCTACTCATAAAATAAAGTAGAATTTTAAAACATTAAGACATCCTACTTAAGCCAGAATAGCACCAGGCGAATCGAAGAACAGCGTTATTTCTTTTCTCGGATAAAAACAAGAGCGATGACCTCAATGGTACAAATTATGTGTAGCAGAGTGGACCGTCGCTAATTAGTCATAATTGATAAATCGCATAGCGTGCTGTATATGTGAGTAAATAGATTTGATTGGCAATCAATCAAGAGGTAGTGTAAGCGAACTGTGCGATACTGTATTAGCGTGTGTGAAGAAAACGTATCTGATTGGATTTACATTAACATGGCCGAAAGTAATTTAGAAAATTAGTAGATAGGTATCGAGAACACATTAGATAAATGCAATTTACCATAAGAAGGGTAAAGTACCGAAACTAATAGATCAGGAATCTCAATTAAACGGACACCACGTTGTTATAAAAATATGTTTGTGTTGGTAAAACTTCAGAGACTATATGTAGAATAATGTTATATATAATTTGGGAAGCAATTTGATAAATCATGAACGCTATTTTTATTTATTTCTTCGCACGCAGTATTATTTTATTTGATAATTTTCGGTGTGGTGTTATTTGTTTTGATGCACGAATTATAATTTTATTTGCATGTATGCATGCCCTAAGTCATTTACAATACATTTTGTTAAGTTTAGCCAACACTTTTATTCAAACAGTTTCGCTCATGAGAAACAAATTGCGGTTGTTATGGTTGCACAGATTTTAATCAAATTTAGGGTTACAATTAAATAAAAAAAGCGCTCGTAACTCTACCAATGGCAAAGTATAGTGTTATATTTTAGGAGGTAATGTGAATCTAGGAATTATAACTACATTCAGTCGTAGATACATTAAAGTAGATATTAAAGTGAATCCCATTTTTATAATGATCATATGTAAAGATCCCGTAGGGTGAGCAGGAATCGCTACGACCCCCTTCGCGTCGCGTTGAGGAGCTACAAGCTTCTCAAAATAAACGTGACAATTTCTGTTTCTACCTGTTTTGGTATTTATTTTTAAGTTAAGTTTTATATTTGTAATATTGTACGCTGTTAAATGTAATGTTTATGTACAGATATATGTAACTCCATTGAGGCTTTCAAGTAACATTTTATTCAAACATTTTTTGCAATATAACTGTATTTGACAACCCTGTTCAAAAATGATTAAATTCTGGGAATCCAACGTCTCCGCGGAAAGAAACAAATGACGAAGAAAGAAATACCATACTGCAAAGACGATTTTGAAATAAGAAGTTGTTACAAGGAATCATTAAAGACAGTGCTAGAGAATTTCATATGCGAACCAGGTCCGAAGCCTAATCAATGTTCGATCAAGAATTAATAGAAGTGCCCCAAACGGGTGCACCAAACTGAGATTTTAAGCACTTTCAAATTGCCACATTTCAACCATGAGGCGAAAAAATGGAAAAAACCTCCATTTTATTGCGAACACTATGTAGAAGACAATCCACGACACAGTAATTCGCTGAAGGCTCAAGCCATTGTTAACATCGCATAACAGGAAAGAACGCTTACAAGTTGTTTTATCATAGATTGATGTGAACACAAATTATTTCAAATCGATGTAGGATATACTGCATGTGGACAAAAAAAAATCCGATGAAGAAATACCCTACGTTTCATTGTTAAAAAAATGTTTCTCTCTGCGTTGACTAAACTATGGTGGCACATTCATCGAGAAACTAAACTTAATGGAAAAAATTGGTCTTTGGTCAATTGTTGAATGTGAACCCGCGCGATACAATTTAAAACCAATGGAAATAAATAGCGAGATTTAGCCAAAACTACTATTATAGAAAAGCGATTCCTGCAATTAAGCCACAAATGAGAAATCTCTTGAAATTAAGATACACAGGACAGCTCATCCTCATACTAAAATTCATGGTCCTGCAATTACTAAAGCTGTACATAAGGACCGATAACCTCCTATCCACCTCCTAACAGTCTCAATTTTAATGTTACTTCAATTTCGTTTAAACTGTTCAATATCAAAGGTCTTCAAGAAATATCAACGCTCTTACTGCCGTTGTTTAAAGTTCCAGGGAAGCTGTCGAAAAAGTTGAAAATAATTTTCTATCGCTTCAAGGAACGTTGAATGTTAGTTGGAAGTATGGTAGATGCAAGAAGTTGAACAATTTTGAGACACCTTAAAAAGCAATCTGAAAAGCATTTGAAAATGGTGGAAACGGCTCGGATATTTAATTACTAAAAAGCTATGTAAAGTAGTATAATACGTTTTATTTTGCATCTTAAGATATGGATGATAGCTAAAGATATGGATGGGAATTGGGAGAATGGGTTATAAGGGGTAGAAGTGCAGTAGATAATCTCGTGATAATAAACTCTGATAAGGCAAAAGTTGTGTAAGGGAGAAAGGCTATACATAATGTTTCTGGACATAAAGGGAGCATTTGACAATATTGTAAGGGATAAGCTATGGAAAAGGATGGAAGAATGTGGGATGACAGCAGAAATAAGAAGAGTTTAACATCTACATATCTGATTAAGAAGAAGTGGTAAGGAAGGGACAGAATGGAGGGAGAGATAAATAGACTGTGGGTTTGAGATATGCAGATGATATAGTATGTATAGCGAAGACGAAAGAGGAAATGAAAGAGATGATTGAAATTGACATATGTATTGAAAAGAGGTATGTAAGTGAATGTGGAAAAAACAAAAATAATGGTATGCAAGAGAGCAGGGAGAAATAGAATAGCAAAAATGATTAATTTGAATTAGAAGGAACAGCGACAGAGAATGTAAAAAACTATAAGTATTAGGGATGTATTTTTTGTAAAAATGGGAAGTGTGATGTACATGTAGAGATGGTTGTAAAGGAAGCAAGACTTGCAATTGAACAGCTAAGATGTGTATGGGAAAAAAGATTTGGTGATTCTGTATTCATGAGAATACTGATAATGGAGGTTTATGTGAGGAATATAATGATGCACGGCGCGAAAATATGGGGAGTGAACGAAAGGAAAAAAATGGAGAGGTTGATAGTTGGAATGCTAAAGACAATAAAAGACAATAAGAGTGAGATTGCTTTGCAAGAATGCGGGAAGTACAAGTTTTGGAATGAAGGATTAATGAAAATGACAAAGTATAAGAAAAAGTTAATGGTGGATGAAAGTTAAGGCAATTTGAAAGTGTTAGAGAATGAATGCAATGATGGGTGGGTAAGAGACTGAAAGAGATCATATGAAATAATAGGATTGTCGCGTGAAAGATGGACAGACAGGATCATGGACGTGGATGAGATGGTGAATGAAGTAGAGGTGAGGACGAATGATATGGAATTGCAAGAAAGGTGGAGGAAGATTGAGGAACACTAGGTACAATAGTAGATATAAAGATACCAGTAATGGAGAATGGTTACTGGAATACATGAGGATAAAAGTGACAATAGACAGAAAGAATGATAGCGCGTTTCAGATATGGTATTGAGGAAAGATGTAATAGATACTCCTGATGGACACACGAGAAATCAAATCGATTACATCTTGATTAAGCAGAGATGGAAATCCCCGATGAAAACAGCGAAAACTTTCCCGTCTGCAAATTGTGGACGCGATCATCAAAAACTTAAAATCTGTAGGCGAAGGTAAATAAAAAGGCTGCCAGACTCAGCGCTGGCCAGTTTACTTCAAACAAACTTCAAATAAAAAATATTGTGTTATATGGCAGGCTGTGAAAAGTCTCTAGTCATAGCTTTAAAAGAAACACCTCAAGAAGACCAAAATACTGGTTATCAAGACAGATTTGGTTATTAACGGAAACAATAAACCTCATTCGGGAACGAAGGAACATCAAATCTCGGGGTCTTGGAAGCAATATAGATCGGGAACTGTACCAATCGTTGATACGAGCTGCCACGCGCAGGGACAAAAATAAATATCTGATGAATGTTTGTATAGAAATTCAGAGTTTCTCTGATACCAAGAACTGCAAAGATCTGTTCAAGAAGATATGTTCTATCACTCAGGAATTCAAACTAGGGAAATGAGTTCCGACATTGAGCAATTAAAGATCAACATGATTGTTTGAATACAGAACTAGACCAAATTGCGTCTCTGTGAAAAGATTACTGTGGTAATCTGTATGTTGATCCGAATGCTATTTGTGGGCACTTGGGGAGTTATGAGGAGGAACCGGATATACTGATTGATGAGATCAAAGTCGCAATTGATAAATTAAGAGAAGGTAAAGCAGTAGGAGTCGACAGAGTATTAGCAGTTGTCTACTAGGTTCTTGATGAGAGGGCAGAAAATCTTGCACACACAGATTTTCTTGCACACGCAGAAAATCTTGCACACACAGGTGTTACAAGATTTGGAAAGCAGGGTTCCGGCCAGAGGACTAGTCAACTTCAGTATTGCTTCCCCTACATAAAAAAGGGTGAGGAACACATCCCAGCAAAATTATGTTGTACATTCTACAAACAAAATGACAAGCCTTCCTGCTACATGATATAGCTCCAGAATAAGCCGCAGTTCTGAAAGGACCCTAGAACAAATTTTAAATGTGAGGCAGCTTATAGAAAAGGCCCGAGAATACTTGCTACTGGTGTATCTGTGCTTTGTGGATTACGAGTAAACGTTTGATAACGTTAGCCCATGCTATAGATAACTTTTTGTAGAATTTGAAGTAACTTGTCATCTTATTGCTCTCCTCAAGAGCTTGTGTGAAAATTCGTAGGTGCTCATTAAAATCGATAGCACATTATCCAAAAAATGTTGCATTAGGAAAGCGTTCGTCATGGATGCGTACTTTCACTTCTACTCTACATGTATTGCGAAGTGCTGATGCGGCGTACTTTAGAGAACTGGAACGGAGGAATGAAGATTGGTGGGAAGCTCTTTTCATACCTTTGATTTACGTAGGATACTCTTCTGATAGCTAACAGCACCGAAAAGCTTTTAGAGTTTCTTCAAAGACTGGTAGACGAACGCCGAGACTATGGCCTCAAAATAAATGCCAACAAGACAAAAATCATGATAGGAGATCGGGCAATCTACAAAAATAGGGAACATTGCAATCGTCAAAGAGTTTGTGTATTCGAGCTCCGTTCTCCATAAGTACTCTTGCGAATTGGAAATTAAAGGTTTGAAATATGGGTCTCGCGCAGGATGCTTGAACGGCTAGAAGAACAAATGTCTCCATTTTAAATGAGGTCAAACATATAAAAAGATTGACATACGGACGAAGTTTGAAATTGTTCGGATACATTTCTCGACATGATAGCATGGAAAAACATGTTGTTCAAGGAAGACCAGAAGGATAAAGGAAACGAGGCCGATCTCTAACTTGATGGACTGATATTATTTCGAAACTTACAGAAACAAGTTTCACTAAAGCAGCGCGCCAAGAGAATGATCGACAGACCTGGAAATCAACGGTTAAACGAATAACGGTTAAAGAGATTAGAAGATTGCTCTATTCAACGTCAACATCCACCGTAGTCAGCAGAACCGAGTGGAATACCACATGCCAGTTCTTTTACCTTGTGGGTACCATCCGCCGCGGTATAAAACAGTCTCCTCCCTGCCAAATAGTTAAACAAAATTGCCTATAGATATGGAGGGACCTCTTTTATAGCCAGCGCTCTCTTGATCATTCCCGAATCTGCAGCGTTGTATGCATTTTTCACATCCAGCTGCACTACCATACATATTCTCTAATAAGTCTACTCTGAGCTGATCTGCTCGTGTTAATCAACGCACGCACCGCATACACCGTAAATCGGCATTCCCTAAATTCGAATCTATTGTCGCTATTTAAATGCTCCTGCAACCTCTCCAGGATAAGTATTTCCAGAAACTTTCCGATTTTGTCTATCAGTAAGATCAGTCTATATTGCCCTAGTTAGCACGCGTCGGTCACAACGTTACACGAAGAAAATAATATATTAAATTAAAAAGTAATAAGATTTTGCAGTCACTTTTGCAAAAAACAATCACCAAAACGGACATCATTTTTGAACAGAGGTTAGAATACATTACATGTATGTATGTACATTAAATGATAAGAATGCATTAAATATGGATACATAATAACATATAATAATATTTACCGTATATGAATCCATTTTATTAATTCACAAGATTTATAAGAGATAACGTTTAATATTATTGTTGTTTCTTAACAAAGCAGATGTTACAACTGATAGAGTAGATGAAAACCCTTAAGCTTTATATACCATGCAAAGATTAAGAAGAAGTGAAATGACATAGCTACCAATGACTGGGTAAAAATAGAACATAGGATAATAATAAGATGAATTTCCTGCATCAAAAATATTACAAATATGTAGACATTTACTTATTAGAATTGAGTGCAAAAATTATCAATAAATTAATGTAATCTCGACTACTGTTCGCATTTATTTCCTCGTCACATGGTTTTATTATAAAATCTAATTATTTTGATCTTTATAAGGGATTTATTATATCATTGGAGTCACGATGAGATATCAGTTTCTAGGTAAGGATTCTTGTGATTATTTTAGATGGTAGATCCACACCTGTAGATAAATAGGTAGAATGAAGGAAATAATTTTATATTCAAATTAATACTATCGAAATTATTTTCTTTAATAAATTATTCGGAAAGGAATTCATGTAGAAATTGTTATACTTTCGTTAAGTGTAAATCTCAATAAATATTCAACAATTTTAGAAATATGTAGTAATATGAAATTCGCACAGTGTATAATAGTGATGGGTTTTAAAAGGACCTCGTTTTAAAATGAAAATGAGGGAGTAACTGTTTTTTATTTATGAGGCCTCAAAAGAGGAAACTCATATGAGGTAAGGAAAAATAGTACCGACTTATCAATAGTAATGTGTCCCTCATTTATGAGATACCTCATTTAAGGTCTCATAATCATGAAATGAAAAAGTTACTCTTTTTTATCTTTCATATACCATATAGGTATGTAATACCTACAGATATATTAAAGATATAGGATTGATGTTTGAGATTTTTTTCTATTTCACCTTACTACGTCTCTTGTAATGAAATTACTGCAATCTCTTAATACACAATTCAAAGGGGGGGGGGTCATAAGGAACATTTTTCCATTCTTCTTCTTCTTATTGCGCCGTTTCCGTACAAAGGTTGGCGATCCATATGTCTAGCATTGTCTTAGATACTGCTGCACGGAAAATGTCGATTGAGGAGCATCCAAACCATCTTCTCAGGTCCTTCAGCCACGAATTTTGGCGTCGACCAACGGACCTTTTTCCTTGAATTTTCCCCTCGATGTTAAGTCTCAGGATTTCGTATCGTTGTCCCCTCATGATATGTCGCAGATACCGGATCTTTCTCTCTTTAACAGCCAGCAAAAGTTCTGTTTTTTTATTCGTGCGATTGAGGACTTCCATATATAAAGTTTTTTCGGTGTCTTTTTGTATGTTCAAGAATTTCTCCTTCCCGTATGGAAATTCATACATCTTCTTCCACCCCACCACCCATTTATTCTCGTCTCTATTATTCTTTTCTTCTCTCCTTATACTCATATACACCCTTTTAACCATCCTCTTATCGTCACCTAACATCACCTTTCGTTCATACTTCACCATTTTTTGACCCCCTTTTATCCAACATTTCGAATCATTTAATTCCAATATCTGCCCAGGAGTCGATCTTTCCACACCTAATAATCTTTATCTCTGTACTTTATCTCCATTCTTTCCATTTCTTCCCATTCTTTCACTGCCCATACTTCCGCCCCATACTTTAATATACTTCTCATTATTTAATTATAATTGCTTATTGAATAGAGTCTTAAAACTTTCGTATCTTAATACTTACTTTCGGATGGGACTGATCTGGATAAAATTGGGTAGACAGGTGCAGACTATGAGCCCGCAGAACGGTTTTTTCATTTGTTTTTATAAATACAGTATGACGGACAGGAGCCATTTTTTTTGTTCAGAAATTTCTTATTCTAACTAGGAGGTTGAAATTTCGCACACAACTAGTACCTTGCATTATGCGTCGAATAAAGAAAGTCCCATGTTGACAAATTGTTTAGGAAATGGTGTTGCCACGTTTGAAGTTTAACAAACTTTGTGAAATATCTCAGGAACCATAAATGATAGAACATTCGAATAAACTTTATTGTATAGGCTACATAAAGGCCCTCCGATTTTATTTGAAAGATTTTTTCCAAAATCACAATTTGACATATATACAAGTGTCTTCTGTTTTGCTAATCTTAGGGTCCATTTTTCGAAAAGTTTCGCAAGAATTTTTTTTTAATTTCTTGTGTCGAAAGCTCCTTTAATACTTAAGTGAGTTTAAAAAATTTCACCTTGAAAAAAGTGTACTATAAATATATCGGTTCCTATAAAAACTGGAAAAATTAAACTCGGGGAACTTAGGTAAGACCAGGGAGCCTCAATTTAGCCAGGGTGATCAACTGAATATACTTGACCCATTTTGAACAATAAAAACTTTGTTCAAAAACTTTTTACTAACACCCTGTATATTTCCTTATATTTTGGTAGCTCTTCTAATTCTATTTAAAATGCTACCACATATGATGAGTCTAACTCTTATCGTTTCAAAGATATAACCCTTAATAACATAAAATTTCGCAACTTGTCGCCATGGCAACCAACATTCAACAATCATATTATATACATGTAAGACCTACGTAATAGCTCTTATATGCAAAGTTACAGGAAAAATTATTTTACGTTCTATGAGACCTAGGGGCTGTGCTTTTGCAATTGAATAAATTTGTTATCAGTGGCGGGTACATATTATAATTTTGGGAGGGGTTCAAAATGATTATTTTATTGAGAAATTTAGTTTTAAAATTAGAAGATTGAAATTTTGCTCGCATATAGTATATTGCATTATGCGTCAATGAAAGTAGTGCCATCTCTGCAAGTGGTATAGAGCGCGACGTTGCCACATATAAAAAATTACAAACTTTTTCATATATTTCAGGAACTATAAAGGATAGGACACTTGAATAAACTTTATTATATAGGCCATTAAAAGCTCGTTCAATTTTATTTGCAAGATTTTTTTCTAAAATTACAAACTAGCATACATACAGGATGTTTTTGTTTTGTAAACGTTGCGATCCATTTAGTTGAGATCAGTTATTGTACTACATTAAATATCTCGGTTCCTATGAAAGTTGAAAAAATAAAACTTGTGTAAGACCCAGGGACCTCAATTTTACGCAAACCGGACACGAAGATAAAGTGACTTAAAAGCGTTAGTAGGGAAAAATTATATCAAAAATGACAACAGACCGCGCCAAAGCAGACAAATTTATTAGACCAAGGCAGTCTGGCGTACTAGCCGAAATGAGAGTTAAGAGGAGTCGTAGGCATGCCAAACAGGATAGCGCATCTGTCCATGACGTATGCAAATACGGGGAAAATGCGAGTCAAGAGCGGCGTAGGCCGCGGCAAAGCGGCCAGCAAAGCTGTCCGCGTCGTAGGCAAATATGGGGTCCGGATGATTTATGGGTTGATGGGGGATTGATGGGTTAGACTAATGTTGTTTAGTTTACCCTAAACACTATTGTGCTAATTGAATTTAATAGACGACT
>WYDF02079114.1:0-11200 GCA_009867245.2 Adranes taylori | reverse complement strand
TTGTTGGATAAGGATCCACATACTTCGATGACAGTCCTCTCTTATATAATATTGTCGCATAATTGAAGCGAAACTTTTATAGCTTAATCCAATTTCCTTATTTACTGGAGAAGGTTATGTTTACTAGATGGAGCTATGTTAATTTCCTTATTAATATAACTCGATTTTAATGATCAGACCGATCTTTTGACAGCGATCATATACACAGTATTATGTGTGGTTTTCTCAAGTAGGCACACGTAGCATTTCGCTTATTTTACTTATTTAAAATGAAATAAATTTTCAAATCAATTAACTATCAAGCCAGATCTATAACGCTAAACAAACACATCACTACACAATGCATCTCAGTGGAATCTTTCGATTCATCTCCTTTTCACTTTTTTACACCTTTTACTCGCATTTTCATTTATAACTCTCGGCCATGGCAAATCTATATAATATATAATTGATATAAACTTCTAATTATGAAATAAATAATGATCAAAAATTATAGATTTTAAAGTTATTTTAAAACTCCATACTATTGTCTGGAACATAGGATTCTCAGACCGAGTGAATACTTTATAATTAACATTTTATTTAATTAAAATTATTGCTATATAGCAACAATTTCATTAAACTATGTGATTTCATTTTAAATTTATAAATTGAAGAAATTTAGTAGGCTCGTAATTCATTTGTTTGTTAAGTAAATTCATTAATTAATTCCAATCCATTAATTCCTTTCATTAATTCCTCTTTTCATTAATTCCAGCCTTTTTCTTCCTGTCCTAAACTTACCCTCCAGTTTTCCCCCAACTTCCTTTCCTTCTCACTCCATACTATCCACTCATAATATTTTACCCATTTTTCTTCTTCCTTCACGCATATCCTACACACTCTATCTAGCTCTTTCAACCAGTACTTACTTCCCCTCACCCCGTTCCCACATCTGAACCTTGTAGTCATTCTTTTGTCCTCATGTCAGAACCTGATAATAAATACGTAGCTATAACCTGTTCTCTCCTAATGCACATATACCAACTCCTATAGCTACTTTAACCTATTCTACTATCTCTCTCTCTCTCTCTCTTGTCTCTCCACATCTCTCACTCTTTACATAATCTCATTTAATGCTTCGCTCCCACCCATCATCTTCTCCCATCGTCTTTCATTCGATAATCCCATCATTCAATTCACATTTACTCTACCCCTAATCCATCGTCCTCACTTCTATAATTCTCTCCTATCTGCATTCGTCCTTCAAAACCTTTAATCATTCTTTTCACTCCATCTACCTAACAATTAAATTTTCCAACCTTCTGCATGACTATCTCATTCCTAGTACTCCTATCCAAACCCAGCATTCTTCTTAAACATTCTACCTGCACTCCCTCCATATTTTCTCTTTCTTCCACAGCCCATACTTTCACTCCATATATAATAATATTATTCACACATACCTGCATAATATTCATCCTCATCCACTCTGATTCACCATATTTTCTTTCTCATACCATCATCATTCTCTCCATAACACCCCTAGCCTTCTTTGATTCCATTTAAATATGTTCTTTGTGTGACATATTTTGTGCTAATATAACACCTAAAAACTTTCACCCTTTCAATTTTGTTTTCCCCTATCTCAAATACATCATTTTTACAGTCTCTCCCTCTTTCCCTACACACCATTATTTTAGTTTTCTTCACATTCATTTCTAATCCATTTCTATCCAAATATCTTTTCACTCTCTCAATCATTTATTTCATCTCTTCTCTACTTCCCGCTATACATACTTTTTCGTCCGCATATGTAACAGACCATACCTTTATCCATCCAAACTTCATTCCAACTACATAGCCCTTCTTCAAATTCAAAACCTCCTCCAAGTCTGACATATATATATATAATTATATTGAACAGACAAGCACTAAGTGAGCAACCCTGCCTTACTCCCCTTTTTGCCTCAAACCAATCCGATACACAATCATTCCCTTTTGCTCTTACTCCCGTTCCCTCATACAATCCTTTTTATTATTCTTATCAATGCTCTCCATCCTCTCCCATAATCTTGCCCTCTCAATCCTATCAAACGTTGCTTTCAGGTCAACAAACATAGTTCAGTTTGTTGACCTGAAATGAAATGAAGCAAATGAATTTTGGCAAATCGGCATGTAACATCGCAATACAAGGAACAAAATTATAATTATACCTAATATCTTTATCATAAATAGTTTCGTGTTATATGGCAGGGCTATTTGTTTATGTGAGGTGAGTAATCTAAATGTTCTGGGCGTAATAGTATTCTTTGAAAATATGACATCGCGTTATAAAACTCAGCCAAATCAACATCGAGGAAATCCACGATCATTATGTGGAAGAAACAAATACATAATGAGATTATTCATTTAATGAGATATTAAGTAATCTGCTAAATACGATCGTTCCGAAAATTCATGATTTTATAAAATCTGTCGTACTCTAGATATAAATCAATGCGAACTTGCTTATAAAAAGTAGCACCAAGAAAGATTTCACAGAGTTTGTTTGAAAATCCTCGAAGAAATGAATCTGCAGAATAGAAATTGCAAGGTGAAGTCATATCCTATGCCATGCCAATTTCTATTATACAGTTCAAAATTATTGCCACAAGCTGCTGTTAAACCAAGCAATGCAAATAAGTTTATTTAAAGTTTTATAGATTCCTATTCAAGTCGCCATCTAGAACAGCTACAAAGTACTACTATAGGCTAAACACGCTAAAACAAAATTAACTATAAAAAATATATAAACTCTTTGGTTACTTTTTAGAGTAAATAATTTTTAATTAGAAATATTTAATGTTTGCTTATTGGATGTAAAAAGAACAATAAACAGAAGATTTAAATATTCGTTGGGGAAATGTCGAGAAATCAGAAAATGACGGAAAAGAATTAATCTGCATTTTCCAACTTATCATATGAGTGGGTAACTTTAATGCTGCCTTTGGAAATCGATACAACTAGTTGTGATTTCTTTTAACAGATGGCAGCAAAAGGAGCATTCAGTTTTGTGTAACTATTTAAAAGAAATTTAATGAAATAACGTTAGATTGTAATTCTATATTTATATATTTCTGGATATACCGACATTACAATTACATGCTAGCGATATTGACTAAGTTATTGACTTGCATTACAATCAAACTCAGATCAAGCAAATCCAGGTAAATTAAAGTTTAGTTTTAGTTTTAAATAACATCGCCTGCCACACTTTGGAAGTAACAATAACACCACCTGAAGACACTTTGAGTATAAGTGGTAATAAGAATCGATGGTGTGTAATAAGGGAGGTGAGTCCGACCACTGATTCTACCGAACGCTCCCACCCTCCGAGAGGTGTTCCAAAATCGCTCTAAAACGCTATTTTGGAACAAGTATTGAGTTTGACAGTAGTCACTGGAAAAGCAATATGGCGGACGACAAGATGTTTACGGTTGAGGGAAAGAAGTTACTAGATTTATCACTAGGCGCGAAATTTGGAATAGTGGCGATATGGCGCGCGTTAGTTGTCAAATGCTGACTACCGTGAACGAGCCGCGGGCAGGGCGCGCATGTCAGAGGAAAAAAAAAACAAAAGTTACTAGATTTATCACTACATTTATTTTAGCACGTCATTTATCGTCCGCCGTCATGTATATTTTCTAACAAGATTTTTCTTAAAAGTTACCAGATTTATCACTAGATTTTTTCGGTATTTTGGAACAGATGATTGAACTTGAATAGATGTCATTTTGAAAATCTAAGCAATATGTCTGCCTAGCGCAAAATTTCAACGGGCCGCGGCGGGTGCGCCTCAAATGGGTTTTTCTAACTAGATTTATTATTACACTATGTATTAATTTGAGCTTAGAATAGCTGTCATTCGGAAAAAACAATATGACTGACAAGAGCGAAATTTAATTGATAACAAATAGATTTGGGAAGAAAAAGTTACTAGATTTAACACTAGATTTTTTTCGGTATTTTGGAACGGATCATTGTCAGCTTTCATAGGAAAAAAAACAATATGGCAAACTACCGCGAATTCTAATCGACAACAAATAGATTTGGGAAAAATTATTAGATTTATCACTAGTTTACAAGCTCATCGGGTGGTCGAAGCTTTCCAAATGAATCAAAATATTCAACTAGATTTCTATTCTTTCTATACGCAAGGCAATGCGTTCCAGGGCCTCGTATAGAATCCAAATTTTAATTTCGATGCGGTGGAGTTTTCGGTAAATTATCTTGCATGAAAACACCACGAAAATATTTTATATGTTTTGCTACTTTCCGAATATCAATATTCGTCACAGCTCGTCGAGGTAGTGAGTTTATTAGTTTTTTTGATTATACGGACGCAAATATAATCCCAAACCCTTGCAGTAGGCCTTCAAGTACAATCCAGATCCTCCCTTTCTGCTGAGCGCAATCGATTCCATCGTTTTATTATGTCTTCGCGTCTCGGCCAGATTCTTCTGAGCATTAGAGGAATTCTTGATTGCATTACAGACTGCGCTAGAACCGCCCGGAAGAGCACCAGCAGCAGATAATAAAGCAAAAAGGGAACTAGAAAAGGTAGAATTCCTCCTTCTTTCGGTATTGGAATAATTCTATGCATGCGAATATTCTTACGTCCACAGCCTTCGTTTACAGCAACGTGAACAGCGGCAAGAGCAATCTTCACAGCATGTTTTAAATCTTTCGATTTTTGCAATTTTCGAATAGCATTACGCGCTGTTACGACAACTCCGCTACGAAGCGCGACCGATTTCTGCTTTTTCCGAATTCCCATACCGAGTTTGCGTTTTACTTTCATTAGATCCAACGAATAAGGAAGCAGTTTTTTCACAAAACGTGGATTCTCGTGATTTCAGTCTTTTCCAAGGAATTTCTTCCAACACTTTATCTGCTTTATGACGATCTTCTACACTCTTCAACTGAGAATATGTAATGTGGTGTTCTTTACAAGCAGTGTCCAATGGATTTATTCCAGTATCAATTCGTTCTAAACGTTTGGTTAGTTTAGTACCAGAACCGCAATATTGATATGACGGTAGATGTAATTCAACCTGCAGCTTGCTAATTAACGTATTAACTACACTTTCACCTTTCGATGAATACATTTGAATTGAAATCAGAGTTTGCGCATGCTATATATAAGAACTCAGATATTTTCGCGACTAAGCATGCACAGATATCGTCGTCATGTATACAATTAATCAAAATGAAAAATTACCAGTGATTAATATGGATTCGTTGGAATCATCGAGTGAGAAGAAGAAACCAAGACATGGATCTCTTCTTCCATATTCGACTCACGGAGTTATTGTAGGATCTTCGGGCTGTGGAAAGACAAACGCTATGATTACTTTACTATACGCGCCGACCTGATCACGGTTTGAGAACATTTAAGTTTACTCGAAATCTTTATATCAACCCTAGTATCAGTTTCTTGCAAAAGTGCTGGATGGAATCAAAGAAGTATTTTCCATACAACGAAAATACGGATATCCTAGCGCCGAGCGAATTACGGCCAAACTCAATTTGCATATGCGATGGTAACGGTCGCGATAACTGAAATTTTATTGTACTTTTCAACATGGATGAATTAAATCCTTCGTAAATGTATAAGAATCATATTGGTACGGACATGAGTTTCCAGTAGTTCAATTGCATGGCGGGAGAGTGTTGGAAAGGCACGTATGAATTTTTAACAATTTGTAAAGATTTTGATATAAATGAAGGCCGTTATCGGAACAAGTTTGATCAGTTCATAGTTGTTGTTGATGAGAAACAAAAGCAGCTGAATGAATAAAGAACTCGAGACTCTACAGAAATTTGTAAAACTTCGTAACGTTATACGCAAGAAAGCACTTGAAATAAAACTTGGAACTGACGAAGAAAACTTTAAAGAAACTATACAAACCAATCTTGGATCCATTAGAATCTATATCGGCTTCGATGAGTCGCAACGAAAAAAAGAAAACCTATAAAATTCCGTCGGAATCTTTTTCTTCTGCGCAAAAAATAAAAGACGAGGAAGCTGGTAAGGAACTTAAGATATCTATTACATCATTGTTAAATCGTAGAATTCATGCGCCTAGTTCAAGACGGTTAAGTTTGAAATCAATTACTCCATCGCCTGAAGAACAATTTGTTTACAATTCGCCGTCTACATCAACATCGCATGACAATGGCGATCGCAACATCGATGAAGAAGATTCTGAATATATATCTAGTTTAAACAAATTAACTTCAGATATTGCTTTAAATCATTTTCTCCTAGAATATCCACCGATTCCACGAGTATATATTGAAGAGATATTAGGAAATAATGGATGTACTGATGAATATGATAAAACATTTACCGGACTTCGGTGTAGCTTTAAAAGCGGTAAATTTACAATTGGCAATGCCGAAATTGATTTTCATAAAGACGGTAGTATGGTAATAAACAATAGGGAATATACTATTACGAAATTAAGAAAGGTCTTTTCGAACTCTTATTTCGTTCCGAGATAAAATCTTCCCCAATCAGAACCCCAAATGCGAAAAACTATATAAACATTCTATTAGGTAAGAACGCAATATATCGCGGTAATGATCCAGCAAAAGGATTTTATGAAGGTCGCTCATCGAAATATCGTCGAATTATTAAACCACTAATGCAAACTGTAGATTTTCCTACGTCTCCGGTGAATGCGCCGACAACGTGATCTCGCTCGGGAGCGCTGCCAACTAAACATGGAAGATCATTGAAGCGTAAAAAATTATCAATTTTGAACAGTATGCAGATCTAGCTATTCAATTATTATCATCTACCGTCAACGACCAATTTTATACGAAATCCGCATTCGATAAATATTCTGCTAAATTCGAATATGAAATTTCCGCAGTGTTACAAGAAAAATTGGATGAATATTTCAATAATTTGAAAAGAGATTTTTCATCCAGATTTCAACAACTGGATACTTTACAACAAAATTTTAATAATATTCAAACTCAAGTTTCTGAAAATTTCTCATCGGTGAAAGATAATACAAATAAAAATTACAGTCAGATAATTGGTATTGCGAAAGAACTAGAAAATCTTAAAGGTTTTATAAACGAAATGTGAGAAATATTAGAAAATCACGGTTTGGAAGATTCGCTACCGTCACAACCTCCACCAATTCCACCTCCGCCAATAATGGAAGATGATTATGATGATGATGCAGTTGTGCCTGAAATACCTTCGCCGATAATACATAAAGACAGTGACGAGTTTCATCAGTATCAGTTCAAATAGTCATGAGTAAAGTGAAGGCAGAAACTGTTAAAGAAATCCATTCGCCCGCCGACGAAATTATATGCGTCGAAATTTGGCAATTGGATCTTTTGCATTTAAATCAGTACCCTAGAGAAAATAAAGGATATAAATATAATTTGATAGTTATCGATACATTCAAAATTTCACTACACCGAACGGCTCAAAGATAAATCGGCAAAGAATATTACTGCTGCGTTTCGTAAAATTCTAAATTCTGCTAGATCACTCGATCGTATTCCGAAAAATTGACAAACCGACAATAGAACAGAATATTATAATGCATCATTGAAGAAATTACTAAAAGAGTATGGAAAACATTTATATTCAACTTTCTCCACGACTAAAGCATCAATAGCCGAGCGTGTGATCCATACCATCAAAGGGAAAATATTCAAACGATTTAGTTTGCAAGGTTCTTATAAATGGTGGAATTTACTGCAAGATGTAACGGATGAATATAATAATCAGATTCATCGAACAATTGGAATGCGTCCGGCAGAAGTTGAGAAAAAGCATGAGAAAACTCTACTGGATACAGTTTTTTCGCGTACAAAGATAGATGGAAAACGTAAATTTAAAATTGAAGATACTGTTCGCATTTCAAAACAAAAAGCGCTATTTGAGAAAGGTTATACTCCGAATTGGTCAACGGAATTATTTACGATTGCTCGCGTGAAATTATCAAATCCTACAGTATATCTACTTGAAGATCAAAACAAGAAACCAATATTGGGTGCATTCTACGCGGGAGAATTGAAACGAGCAAAATATACCGATGCCTATCTGGTTGAAAAATTTCTACTTCGGAAAGGTGATAAACTCTATGTGAAATGGCTTGGATTTCCAAATGAACATAATAGTTATATAAATAAGTCAGATTTATTGTAATTTTTAGAAAAATAAATACTTTAAATATAATAAAACATACACACTTGTTTAATTTAATAAACAAATTATTTTCTATAATTTTTAAAAATATCAATATATAATGCACATATACTAATAGAAATTGATATTAATAAAGTTTGAATTAAAACCATCGCCATTTCATACATTCTCTTGTCGTCTTTGCATTCCACCAAATAGAAATGAGCATTGTAGGCTGCAGGAATCCGATCACTCGTGATTGATCCATACTCTGCATCGTCCAAAAATGTATGTAGGATGGTCTACCTCTAGAGGGTAGTGCTGAGAGGTATTCCACAAAGCGTGGAAATCGAAGACATCGAAAATTATCCGAAAGAAAAATGAATCCAATTTAACTCAATAAACGTTTGGGAAACAAAAAAGGGCCTTTCCAATGGTGTTACTGCGAAAATCCGGAAGAGGAGAAAAAGATCTTCTGGGTCAAAGATGTGGTAAGCGCACATATTAATGTAGAACCCAAGAGACGACCTATGAGGACAATGCAATGCATTCACTGCCAACAACAAGTTTGTTTGCACAACAAGTTTGTCTGTCTGCACAACAGATGTACTGCACAACAAGTTTGTTTCAAGTGTGCGAGCAAACACCCGTCTTATGAATGCTCTTTCAAAAAAGAAGATCGACCGAAAATATGTGAACTGTGGAGGAGATCATCCAGCACAAATGGTGGCAGATTACCAGAAAGTTGTATCGGCAGAAAGACAAGAAGCAATCTTGCAGACAAACTGAAACCTTTTCTAAAGGATTAAATTAGAACAATTTTAGCAGAAATATTACCGGCGGTACTGAGAGACGTACGCAAAACATAAAATGGCCAATAAAAATGATTTTATACGTTTTTACACATGGTATGCAAACAGTCTCAATTCTTTTGAATGTAATACTTCATTTATTTTTAATTTTAGTTTAAAAATATAAATAAAATGCACTTTTTGAAAACAAATTTATTTATGTGTTAACATGTTTTGTCGCCAAATATCTGGTTCAACATCACCTATAAGAACAATTTCGTCATGTCCAAATACATCCAAGTAAAAAGCAGCCTCCATTCTTCATCTGCCCCCGCAAAGCCAGCCGAATAGCGGAAACAACTGGCTAAACCAAGAAATCAATCAACACAAGAAAAATGACATCTTGAATTTGATGTACTAGACAATAATATGAATGAAAAAATAAACCTCATCATTCATAAAAACTTCTTATCACAAAAAAAAACATTGATAGAACTTTCATTGATAGATTGGAAAAGAAATTAAACATTCACTACACAAAAAAAATTCCCATAATAATACAATCATACAACAAGAAGCTACATACCCAACCAATTTCAACTTCAGTGATAGGTTTATTAATTTAACTACTATCAATTTTGGTAAAAATGAAACTGACCTCCTAAATGACCGTTTTAATCATAATATTACAACCAAATTCATGTAATTAAGTTTTGAAAAATTGTCAGTTGAAACAGAATTCGCTATTCAAAAAGATCTTTTAGGCAAACATAATGCAGTCGAAGTGATTAACTCATGTAGAATCCATAAAGCAACAAATGTAATCGAATATCATAGAGCAAAAATATTAAAAGATAGATCTCGAAAAAAATAACCTAACCATTACCAAAGAAGACAAAGGAAATACCATATTACTTTTAAAAAAGAAGTGTATACAGAAAAATAAATCAAATTTTAGACCCAAGAAATTTTATCGAACTCAAAACAGATCCAACGCCTACATTTCAAAATAAAGTAAAAACCACACAAGCAGATTGTAAAAACATTTTCTCAGAAAACGACAAGTATTTTCTAGCAACAAAAATCCCTCAAGCACTTTCGTTATATGGTCTTCTAAAAATCCATAAAGAAAACAACCAGATTAGACCAGTCTACTCATATATAAACGCTCCGTGCCAAAAACTTATCTCAAACCATCATTAAAGAAACGAATTTGAAATCAAACCGATCAGTCACAAATAGCTACGAATTAGTTAATAAAATCGAGAACATAAGTTTAAAAAATTTCCATGATTTAAATAATATATTCCCTAGTATAGTTATACTACCAATAATACCATACTTATAATTGAAAATCCTTTAAAAGATAAATGCAAAAATCCAATAGTTATCCATGAAATAATCTCTTCATTATCTATGTGTTTAGAACAAAACTATTTCAGTTTTATAGTAAATATTATTTTCAGAACAACGGCCTCCGCATGGGTTCCTTTTGTTACTGCTTCTAGCTGACATTTATATGAATCATTTATTACTCAAATCCCAATGAGATTTGAGAAAACATTATACTCAAATCTCATTTTAAAGATAAAGTAACTTATTTGTATAGATATGTTGGTGACGTTTCCTGGAAAGGCGCAAAACGTCAACAATTCCTAAATTACATCAACAATATTGACCCAAATATTCAATTCACAATTAAAACAAAATAAAACAATTAATTTTCTAGACCTTACAATTACTAGAAATAACAACCAACATGTATATTTACCACAAAACAACCCATACTGACACAACAAAACACAATACTTCAATGCTCCTCAAAGTCCACAAATTAGCGACCATCATTCAATGATCCTTGGACTCATTAATATCCCACTTAACAAATATAATTATAACACTGAATTAAAACGAATAAAACCTGTAGCAAAAACAATGGATTTCAAAATAGTATGGTAGATAATACTTCGAACCAAACAAAACCCCAGCCTCATATATCCACACAGAAAAGATACACCTGCCACCCACAAAACGCCTACATATTTTGGCACACCTACTTATAAAATGGCAAAATATTTAAAACAGAAAAAATGCAAATATCGCCTTCAAAAGTTCCCAAAACTTAAGTAAATCTATTAACAATTCGCAAACATAAAGAGACAAATTACAGAGTTCTGGGTATTATAATTTATAAGTTGAGTTGTCAGGACTGTGATGGATATATATA
>WYDF02079113.1:0-24548 GCA_009867245.2 Adranes taylori | reverse complement strand
ATATAATATAATCTAACATAATAAAAAAATTGAAATGCACGCCACTGCTAGTATTGAATGTAAACTAAACGTGACAACAAACTTATGATATAATAAGTTTGTAAGTATCAAAAGTATAAGTATAATAAGTATCAAAAGCGTTCCAGACGAACAAAGCTAGACGTTTATATATAAGTATATTATTAGGAATTATAAATATATAAATTCAATTTAGAGTTCTATAAGGAAAAATCTTTAGATCAGTGATTCCCAATCTTCTTTCATACCCCACCGGAAATGCTCTGAAATTCTAATTTTCTTTAACAAAAAATAAGACGTTCAGGAAGAAGCAAAGCAAATTAAAAAAACAATTTTTAACAATATTTAATTTGATGCCGGATTATCATTAATTCAATTAATTAAGGATTTCAATACGCAATTCTCTAATAATTCATCAATTCAATGAGTAATCCTCTAATGTAATATAAATTGGCTAATCAAATCTAATTCAATTCTTCAAACAAATATAATATAGCAATTAATAAAACAATTTAGTAATAACTAATTAACAAATAGTAGTAATATTAATATAAATTAAAATTATAAAGATTAATTACGCTTAAAATAAAATCCACATCCCGATAAGAAGATAAAGACCTGCCGACGTGAGAAAAATGTAATCCTCAAACAAAAAGGGCCCCTCATAGAAAAGCATACAATCATTTATACATATGCAAATTCCTTCGCGTCTTTATTCTGAAAGGGTACCGTGCTGTACTATCTTTCGCCGAAAGCTAGCGTCAGCCTTTATCTTATAAATGTTTGAGTGCATTTTTCACACAGTAGAGAATATATTTTTGAATTCATTTATTTCGCGGAGGATATTTCATTGAATTTATATACTTATTCTTATCATTTTTAACTGGAAAAGCGTGAACGAATATTTCCGCCACATATTTCTAAATACGTCTTTAAGCTTTGCACCCTTTTGGTGCTTTTGAAGAAACCGATGCAATATTAGCTCTCGCATTTTAGTAGAAGGCGTTTCAGTGCAATGCTTCTAAAATTTTAGTGCTGTAGGGCTGCTACTACCACCGCTTACACGTCCCACCACTTATACTTTCATCAACAAAATAGAGCACTTTTAATCCTTAAATTTCCTAGCGGATCAAAAAGGAATTTTTAATTGATCGAAGTCCTAGACTACCTAACATTTTCTAGCAGAAATTTCCTTCAGGTCACGCCTATCTTTTTGCCGAGTCACGCACAGTGCCTTTGGCCAGCCAATCCGTCAGGAGCAGACTCATCCTAGAAAATTCCACATAAAAGGAGCCACTCAGTCTAGCGTTCCAGGCGCATCTTGGGTCTTACACTAGCTGTTGTCAAGTGAGAAAATTCGCACGCTTCCGCTAGCTTAAGCCACCACCAAATAACCAAACTTATTCCTAAAGAGCGAGCAATAAAATAGAAGTATAGAATCTGATTTTGTTCCAACTAAGCGTTACCAACGAATTCTTTATTTTATTTAAAATATCAACTAAAATCAATAGTAATTCTATAAACATCATTGAGGTCAAGTATACATAGACACTCCATTTATAATTTTCTGCCGAATCGTTCGTTCTCTCTCATCTCATCTTCAATTATTCCCTTATATCAATCTTCTCATACCCCTTCCTTGTATCTACTCCGTCAACGAGAAAGGAAGAAGGTCAACGACAATGGAAGAGGGAAGCCAACCACTCAATACACTGACACAACGGAGATGAAAGAGATACAACTCCTGAGACACGAGAAGAGCATCATCGACGCTTATTCCGTTATTACTTCGGCAACAGCGAGTAAATCCGACTTAACCATAAATTCATTTTTTACTTCATAAAATTTCATCGCATCTTCAATAATACATTTCACAGGTCTTCGTATATCCATCATGTCAACTGGCTGGATCAACTTGCAACATCATCATTAAACTTTCAGCTTTCAACCGTTTAATTCCACCAATGCTGTGGGAACCTAAATAAAAGTCATAAAATCCAATTAGAAGTACAATTTGATATCACATATCAACTTATCGGTAGTTCGCAACTTTACTTGTTATTTTGGTAATGGAAATAGAATCATCCTAACAATTTTTGCAATATTATTAGCTTTACAGCATATTGTCAGTAAATTACAATCGTGAAAAGAAATATATATATATGAAGTACCCCCCCCCCCCCCCATATATGAAGTAGTTATGTGATATTGTGATATCTTGAATTTATTCTCGGTATACGTATAATGCCTCCAAGAATCAGGCCGCCTCTCTTCCTTACCAAAACACAACAATTAACGTACATGTGTGTAGTAAGGCCATAACTAACGTTCACTCAACAATTTTATTTTTATTTAAAGAATCTTAAATTTTTTTAATGTGATACATTTTTCCGAACACTTCAGCTGGTACTAACATAGTTGCGCTAAGTGAATTCCATCGTGCAAGAAGATATTATGATGAAACCGTAACTTTGGAACGGACAGATCTCGTCGAAAACCGAGCAGAACACAAGCGAAATTGTTTATTACTACTTTACGCTTCCGCTCTTGATCGATTCGATTATAACAATGACAAATACCTCTGTTGTTTTCTGTTTGTGGAGTTATGGTTAATGTTCAAGAAGGGGCCAGATATGTACGAAGAGAAAAACTCACGAAACGTCGAATGTGTATTCCACAAAATAGTTCAGTTTCTTCATAAATAGAGTTTCTTCATAAATGATAGGGAGTCTACACGTTCTTCAAACCTATAGACATAAACATTTTTGTTGAATATTCCCATAAAAGAGGATAATTCAACTAACAATTATTCAACTACTACTAGGAGATATCTAGAGGATGCGCTCCACGATCCTACCCTTCTAGAGACCTCTAGTAGGCATTACTTTGTAGCAAGCAACAGGGTTATCCAGAGGATAGGAGCGACGACTGCCATACTCCTGGATATCGCTAAACAACGATTTATATTTATATGATTATTGTGCTTTCTAACAGATGAAATTATCTAGATGTTGAACATTAGGGTGGTAATACGAAGTGTTTATAAACAGGTGATATCTGGAGGCCGGAAACCGCGTTAGGTGTGTCCTATTCTCCAAGCCATTCATCATCACTCAATCTTCTCGTGTCCACTGCTGAACATAGATCTCCCTCATCACTTTCCATTTGCATCGGTCTTGTGCCACTCGAATCCAGTTTGTTTGGCAGCGCTTTATGTCATCAGTCCATCGTGTTGGGGGCGGCCCCTGTTTCGGTATGCTTCGTCTCTTGGTCGCCACTCCAGTATCCGCCTCGTCCATCTGTTATCCGTCATTCTAGCGACGTGACGTGTCCAATTCCATTTCAGTGTTGCTATTCTCTCAACAGCATCAGCTACTCTTGACCTTCGTCTTATTTCGCATAGAAGTAATGTACCATGAATACAGAATAGCTGCAAAAGAGACAAAATAAGTGGCTAGAAGGAATAGAAGAAAAAAGTGAGGAAATGGTCATTGCATTGGATCAGAAATTAAAGAAGACAGATGACTATGTTTACCAAAGGATATGTTGTAAAACAAATCAGAAGAGATCGCTCCAAAATGAATTGTAACAAAAATACCAAAAAACGAAGAATAAGCTTGCGTAGGAGAGGCCGTATCCAGGACTAACAAAATAATAAGAAAGTCAGAATGGAATAATCAAGTTTTGGCGATTATCAAAGACGATCCTGATATAACAACCGCCGCATCATTGGATTCCTCCTGCCTAGGTTTTCCGCCGTCAGCGCCACACTTCGGTGGGTTATGGATGGCGAGCGACAAGTCCCTAAAAAACCACGTTCGGAACCACGCCTTTAATATTTGAAGAACTAACAACGGTAACATGTCAGGCCGAGACAGGTCTCAATCCAAGAGCGCTATCTCCACAAATAACTGACATCATGGAACTATGGGTGTAAACTCGTGGAAACTTCAGATTCACGCAGAGCACCCATAAAAAGCAAGGGTACTCAGCGATGGAAGTTAGGTCAAGAAATCAAAGAAAGTTGGAATCGCTTGTCCAGAGAAAATCTTCAGAAACCAGACAGAAAGCAGAAAGAAAGCAGAAAGAGATAGGTTAAATACTACAATTTATTAGCAATACTAATTTAATTAATGACGGTAGTTTAAAAGCTACTATTATCGAGGCAAGTAAGTACTCAAAACTCGTACTTGTGTAGGCATCTCTACTTTTCACGTGTAACCTCCCGTCTAGTTTATTGTCGAAACCTTCTTTCTTGGTTGACCTGGGGTAAACCTTCTTTTGCCGCTCTTCTTGATGATTTTGCAATCCACCTTTTATTTGAAATGTTCTATTTGTCAGGAATGATTGCATGCTTTTGATCAGTTCTATTGGAAATTTGTACGGCCACACCTTATATGAGCCCACCCTTCCACACTCCCTCAAAGTCCTTTTCCACATCCATTAGCACTGTATATGATGCAATTTTTCTCTTTATTCTTGCGCAGATTTTTTTTTTCCAAATTTGCGGTTTGCTCCGAAAGCTATGTGGTTGTGGTGGAAGGATAATATTGTCTTCAGCAAATTCTTGAATCGTTGTTTTAAGTACAACTTCCGCTATTTTTGCCCGACTGTTGTTAAGGATAATTGGCCTTCTATTTTTGAATTTTGAAGGATCCTTCTCCTATTGTCGCATTTTTCCAGCTTGTTGTAGTAATTGCATATGATGATTTTGTTGATTACTTGTGTCATGTGTTCTATTGTGTCTTCTGTAAGCATTTTTAGGGTATCGAATCCTCTCCCTGTGCTTTTCTATTGTTGAGGTTCTTAACAATTGCTGCGATTTCCACTGGCGTGACTTTAGAGTAATCCCAAAAAATTGTGCTTTTTAGCTCAAATTTTGTGTTTGCTAATAAGGTCTTGTTTTGATCATGTATTTATAAGGTCTTGTACTTATATATACAAAGCAAATAGGATAGGGTAGCGAATTGTATCTATTTGTTTCCCTTTATTGAGTTTTGTATTTGCTACATCTGTGTATTGTTGTAGTCTTCCACTCAGGTATAATTTGAATCAGTGATGCGCTGTCCCATTTGCTTCTTACATACTTACTTATAAAAAGCCTAGAAATTATCCACTTCCACATCATAAAATATACATGTATTTATGGAATTTAAGCTCAATAAATATGCAGTTAAATAAGTACAGTTAAATGACTGTAGAATTACATTTATAGGTGCTCAAAATCAAAAAGTTTATTGAATATATATTTAATGGATACTTATTTAAAACTTATCATTTACCTCAATATTATACGAAGACTAAGCCAAGAGAATTAATTATTCGGCTTCTTTAAATTACTTGAAGAAACTTTACAACTATTTTAATGACATGTCTTAGGAATTATTACGTTTTAGCTTAGTCGTATTCTTTAAATTAACAAATATAAAATTTGTAGGCTATTTTTGTGTTCCAAAAGTTTTCTAAATATTAGCACGTCTTGCAGGTAACTAGTAATTATACTCTCAAAGTATTAATTAAGTAAATCCATTCAGAAAACGTGATCGAGTTGAAATCTGGCTTTTTTTACTCGCTACTCACTGGCGTATGGGCTACCTGGCTAGTAAACTAGCTGTATGTCATCGTGAGAAATATGGTGCATCTTTCAGTTTGCTGAAAGTGTCAAATGACAAAGATTCTTGGGCTTAGCAAAATTGATGATTTCTGTACATGGTAGATGTAATGCTCAAGAAAGACGATACGAAAATAAGAACGGCAATCCCAGAAGACACAAAACTGGAAGTTACAATACGCTATCTAGCAACTGGTAATTCCTTCAAGTCTCTAGAACACCTGTTTCGAGTTCCAGAACCAACAATATCGAAGTGTTTGCACAAAAAAGTGCCCGACAACTAGTTGGTTGCTAAATGAGTGGAAAGCTGTTGTGTGTAATCGCCAGTATAGCACTAGTTGACTCGTTCGCTTCTTTTTTCGTCGGCTCGAACCCATATGCTTTATTAAATCACAAATCCGTCGAAATGAAGTTCGTTGGGCTAATATTCAAAACTGATAATATTTCAATGTAGACAATTTAAAAAGTGGTGATTTAAAACAGTTCACAGAAACTGGAAATTGCTTGCAATTATCAGCCTCAAGCAGTTATTTTACAACTTCATGTTAGCAAAAGTTAATTTTTGGCAAATAGACATACATCACTTCCCAAATACTTTTATCAAGATTCTTTTATATATACTTTTGTTTGTAGTACTGGGTTTTGGATTACCTTCTTATCTTTTAAGCCATGTTCCTCTTCAAAAATTAATACTCATGATTTATAAACAGTTTGAAAGAGTTGAAAGTAGTTTATGTAATAATAAACAGTATATCAAACTTTCATTCCGTTTTTTAATCATCCGTCTCTTATCCCGTTTTCACGTTTTCTTATCCCATCAAACAATCCAGTCAGAGAACATCCAACCCTTCTCATAATGTTTCTTTCATTGTGTTCTTTCAACTCTTCTCATAACGTTTCTTTTATACGTTTTCTTTCCTCTTTCTCTTTTGCTAACCTTACCTCCTTCACCAGTCAATATTCGTCATCCTGTAGCACTTTTTTTTCGCAAATTACTGTCATTAATGTCTTTAATCGAAATATTTATAACTGTTCAGTTCTTTCAATACAATTTCTCCAGATGTCGACTTTTCAACCCCTAGTATCCATTTGATATACCCGATTTATATATTTTCTATTTGTTCTTTTTCCTTTAGTGCCCATACTTCAGAACCGTACATTATACCTCTCACACGAGTTTTCATTATCCTCCATTTAACTGATTCACCAAATTTCTTCTCCCATATAACTCTCATTCTCACTGCTGCTGCCTTAGCTTTTCTTGCCACCATTTATACATATTCCTTACAAAACCCATTCCTACTCATAACAAATTCCATATCTTCATATGATTTCACATGCCTTATAGTTTCTACATATATTCTAAATTTATTCCATTTGCTCTATCTCTCTCTCTCTCTCTCTCTTATATATAGTATCCTTCACATTTACTTCCATACCTCTCTTATGGATATACATCCATATCACTCTTTTGCATGTGCCTATCACTCGCCATACAAACAATATCATCTGCATAATCTAACGTCCATATTTTTGATCTTCTATCATAACATTTCAGCGGAACCATTCCGCTGCAGACTCTTTCACTTCCATTCCACCATACAACTATAATGCACTAAATCTTAACGTTATTAACGCCCTCAATCGTTTCATTCTCTTCCGCAACTTTTTCCGCACCAATCTAACAAACTGCATTTTGTACTGTAGTGTAACAATGAGAATTGATTGGTGTATTAAATTCTCGACATTCTACTGTAGACAATAGTTTAATTCTTAAAGCGAATTATGTTTAAGCGATTAGAAATCAGTAAATCAACCAAGTCCAGTTAAGATTATATCTAATTAGCATTCAAATTTCAGTCGTT
Organism: Adranes taylori; assembly: GCA_009867245.2. NCBI lineage: Eukaryota > Metazoa > Arthropoda > Insecta > Coleoptera > Staphylinidae > Adranes > Adranes taylori. The sequence continues at coordinate 17,054 of WYDF02079113.1, read as the reverse complement.
CCTTCATAAATATATTCTAAAAGAATTTAGTTCATTTTCAGTGGAAATATAAAAAAAAATCTATTAATAGAAATTCTGTTACACGACCAGGTATTCAGTTAAGGAACGGAATACGTGCAGTTTAAATCTTTTGGGTATGTCCGTGTGAACAGACTCAGCCGAAAGTTTGCTAACTGGTCACTACAAAAAACTTATATGTTCGTCACAAATTAGAGGAAAGATAAAGAATAGGCATCTAATTAGTAAAAAAGGGATACACTGATTTTGCCGTAGAGCAAAATATGACCACGCCTTCCCGGCTCCCAGCAGTGTCACTTTTTTAAACACAAAAATATTTAATAATCATTTTGGGAACCTGACGATCTGATTTTATTAGTTTCACTTACTTTGTTCATTACGAAATATCTAAACGCTCAAAAAATCGCGCAAGGAAGTAAAAAATCGCTTATTATAAAACGAGCTCATCATGTCTGATGTATCAATGTGAGTTGTATATTGATTATTTTATTTTGACAAAAGCCCTTATACCTCAATGTTAGTCAATTGTTTCACGGTTACGTGTCAACTGAAAATAAAATCTTCCATTAGAAAATAACTCTTTACGCGAGATTATTAAATTACAGCTGTTTTATTTTTATTACAGTGTTAGTCAACCAGTCAGTTTAAACATTCTTTCATTTTTAATAACATTGCTTTACGTTATTCGGTAGTTTTTATATTTATTTCCGAACTCGCGGAAAATTAAGCTGTATTCATATTCGTAGTTTATGTAATAATAAATAGTTTGTTGATAATAGAAATTTCAAACTTAATGGTATTTCTTTTGTTTGTTGTTAGGTATATTTACACTTATTCAGTTTGCGGGCCGTACTTGCTTAATTAAAATTAATTCTTAGTTCTAAACGGACAAAGGTCTACAATTTGATGTTTAGTATCCGAGTTGATCAACGTATGAATTAATTAATTCCCCTAGTAACACATAAACGGTTGATTCATTTAGTTACGCGCAATTTAATTAGTAAAACCTCGCTCTACACTTTTAAGTTTTGAATCCCGAAGGAATTAAGCGCGTCTTTGCAAGAGATAGCAATCTGTAAAAGCTAGCTTAGTTCCATGTCACATTTTTAACTGTTACAATAGGATTCAATATAAAAATGTTACGAATAGTCACCATCCCTTTTCTAAATCCTGAGTCAACATCTTCTTCTTTTTCATTTCTTTCTATAGCTAAAAAATTGGGAGATAAATATAGAAAATATACGGCAATTGTGGCAGCTTAGAAGAATGTTAGAATAAAAGTTGTTTGATTTAAATTACACAAGAAATCTTGAACTTGAATAATTAATCACTGATGTTACTTTAATTTAGAGCTGGTTTAATTAACTGATTTTATTTAGAGCACTGCGTATTCTATTTCGATATACTACACCAGCTCATGGAGACAATAATTAGATAAAATAAGACGCGTGGAACTCACTCTATGATAACGCTAAAATACTATTCGCTTTATTCTACAATTACTTAATAATATATACAGAATAAATTAAAAACAATCATGCTAAAATTAAAAATGATAAAAGCCCACGTTTTGTGGGAAAGAATAAGAATGTTCTTAAATTAAACACTTAAGGAAATATCTTATACAAATTTACAGTTCAATGAAATTCAATAATTATGCTACGAAATATGTCCAAATAAAAATTCATTTACATGTTTTGCTAATTTTAATTTAACTAAGTGTAAGCATTTGAAATTATAATAAATGTCTATAATAAACGTCTTTTTGTATCTCGTTATTACTAAATTTGCACTTATCCCCGTAAATAATGATAAGAATTACTTTGTTTTGTTTAGAGTTTTAATGTGATGTCCTGATGAATTGACATTCAATTAAGTGCATTGTATTGAAAAATAATGATAACAATCTGACTACAATTTCTACATTTAAAATAATAATAATAATATATTCTAATTTTGTTAAACTTCCAATAAAAAAGAAAACATTAAAAAATTTCTGGAACTTTTTCCATGTTATCCTTAATTGAACAATAGCTTTATATTTAATATCTTTCCATATTGGTTTTATCATCTTTTACGTCATCTCTTTTGTATTTCCTTTCGCTTCCACTCTTTAGGTACTTCTGCCACTCCTTTACATTTGCATTCATACCTCATGCTAACGCTTTCATCTAACCATATCATACATATACGTGTTACTATTCGGTCCTATGGATTTTTCTTTTTTTAAGGTTCGTATCACTTTTTCCTCCTTATCCATGGTAATCTCATCCTCGTCATTTTCTATACCATCATCCACTTGCAATTCATTTTCTTCTTATAGACTTACTTTATAATCACTTCTGCATTCTTCCCATTCCTCCTAAATCTAGTTTCACATTCATTTTGTATTTCGATGATTCTCATGACAAAAATTTGATTTTGCAAATCATAAAAGATGTGAAATAAAAATATTTATCTATCTACAGGTATATGAAATACAAGAATGTATTTATAAGTTTAAAATTTTATATACATATTATTTCCACAGTTATTTGGTAATAATAGTTGTAATAACGATTAGCATAAAATCAATAATATGTACTCAAGTTCATTCTGTTCACGTGCGGCAAACATCTATAAAATGTTATAACAAATTTATATTTATTTTATGTACTATTAAAATGAAAAACAAATTATAGTTTTACATTCATGTTTGAATTTTAAACAAAGTTAATGTGGAAATGTTGATTTAAATTTATTTTACTACTGAACTATAATTAATTTACAAATATGCATAAAATCTAGATTTATAAGGTGTGTTTGTAAAGCTCTGGAATTTTTAATTTTTGTACACAGAAATGTTATTTTCAAATACATATGTATATCTACTACGGACTGTCATATAAGGTAAACGTAAATCTGCTACGAAGGACTTTATAATTTTAGAGCTTTTTTTGCTATTATACAGTATAATGCTTCTTTTATGTGTCCCTCCAATCTACGCTTACTCTACTGAAGGCTTAACTCTGGAAAGGAGTTTCTTCCTCTTCGTTTTGATCAACTATGATAATCATTGAAGATGCCTCGGCGGGTCGCGGATCTTCTTGACACTTCGGTAACTTCTTAGCAGGAAGTTATAGGCGCCACTCCAACGCGCGATGTAAAAACACCTTGTATAGGAGAAAAATAAAATATATGGTAAAGGAAGATTCAAAATAAATTCAATCTTAACAATATACCCAAAGTTATTTAACATATTAATTTATAACGTGAATAGATCTTACGATGTATAAGCGATTGAAGCCGATAAGCAAATATGTGCAATTAAAGCAAATAAGCAAATAAAGTAAGCAGAAGTATGCGAATATATTACAATGATTTATTAGCAATGATTTTATTAACTAGTTTATGAAAAAAATGGGTTTTATATAAAAAGATGAATGGGTTTTAAAGGCCTTTAAAAATTTTTCATTTTATTTTATTTTTAAATGACATCCCTATAATGAATTATAATTATAACCTTCTTTTTTTTACCTAGTCCTTGTATGGAGAGTATATTTGAATAACACACCCTTAATTAACTCAAACCGATTAACCCCCTGAAATCCCCTGTTTAAAATTTAAAACCCTTGAGTGAATCTCCAAAAACCCTATCATCTAAATTAAATCCCCTACGGTAATCAAGAACGTCCCTTTGATCAAACTTAAGCCAATTACTAATAAACCCAATCTCTAAATTAACAAGTCTTATCTTAAGCAACCAAATCCCCGTACTTATTGAATCCAAATGCATATAGATGTAGTTGACTCAAATCAACTCTCCTACTATGATCCTTTAAGTCGTCAATATCAGTACGACTAGCTGTACATTCCTTATAAGAATAAACTATTCAAAATTTGACAAAAATTCTATATTGTTCGCAATTTTAAATAAATAATGTGCTTTAGCGCACTATATTCACAACTTTTATTAACACAACGACCGGTAAAAAGTTTTTCGTAAATATTTTGTTCTAATCGGTAATACGACTAAACCATTATAATCATAAATCGGGTATAACAAAAATAACAAGGTGTAACAAAATTAAAATTGAGTAGATCGTTTGTCGACAAAAATTATTGCACAACAACTTGTTAATATCCAAATCAAGAAATACGGAATACGACAATTGTCCGTCACCATGTGCATTACACAAAGCGCTCAAAATCTTATATATTTCCCAAAATGTAAAATTCTCTAAATTTCTCTAAAGCATAATCTATCTTGTGTAATCTCAATAAAATACACAAAATCCAAACACGAACAATATAATCTAAACCTCCTTTCTATAAACCGCTTAGCCAAAATACCCCCACCCCCAACATAAATGTACAACGAAAAAAAGGATCTTACTTTTTTCGTAGAACTTACTATATCTTACTATATCTTTCAAATCTCTAGAGGATTATCTACAAATCTACTAGATGTTACCCAAATAGCAAGATGATCTTACAGCATTTTGCTACATGAAACTCTTTAAAAAAAATTTAAAGTGATAAAGGCCTGTGAAGCAGTACCAAATCCAGTGTAACTGATGTCTAAACCCGTGACAAAATTAATTAAATAACAAGTAAGGGAAAATTAACTACTGAGGGTAGTTTAACTTCGGTGTAACTTCGTATTTAACTTCTATTTGTTTCTGTAGATTTTATTGGAAAATTAAATTTATAACGCTTATGACGTCATAAAGACCAGCTGCATGTAAATTTTTAAACTTGAAATAACTCTGACTATTCGGATATCCATTCCCACTCGCTTATTTTATTGACTTGTATGATATTCTGTCGTTAGTGTCCGTTCTCAATCTGTGTTGGTTTGAACTAATAAATGACTATTCTTATTTAACCTATTCCAGAGATTGGAAAATAGCAATAAACATTGTTTCTAAATATCATAAATACTTTATCTGTAGGATTTAACAACAGCGTAGCGTACTTTTAATAATTCCTAATTCTTTTTAATGGACTGTCTGCGTTTTAGCGTTGCCATTAAAAGCCAATGAGTTGAAAATTTATAAAAAGCTGGAAGGTATGATAGTTCCCGAATAATGGCCAAATAATGGATAATATTCATTAAATCGTTATTCTCCAATGAAAAATGTTTTCCTCTATTGCTTCTAAGTATCTCATAATCAAAGGGTAAGTTTTTCTATATAATTTTCCTATTAAACTAAAAATTTTTTTTTGTATTTATTTAATTCGATAGGACCTCCTCTAAAACTACGCGTTATAACCGTTTAACAATTACACATAAATATATGATTAATATTTTGTCCTTCCGATTATTCATATAAATAGTTTTGTAATTCCCGTAAGTAAGTTAGTAATTCTAAATAGCACAGTTAGCAGTTGCCGTTTTTAGACGCAAGTATGTTATGCTTATTATTATTATTATCACCAAGGGAATGCCACTCCATAGCACTGCAGCCAAACGGCTTGTTCCACTTTCCCTGATCGTCTCGTCATACCAGTCCAATATATCTGTGTCGTGTTCCAGTTTTAATATTTTCTAGTGGGAGCGTTTTTGTAACAATTCAACTTTCGTTGGTCCAAATAGGTCTCGCCTTCTGGATTTCAATGCTTCACACTCACATAAGATATGTTGAGTTGCCTCGCCTTCCACTAGACCAAACCTATACTCTACTTCAGCAGTGTATAGGCCAATTATCTCCATATGTAACCTCAGAGATGCATGTTCTCTTTCATGTTATTCCTTATTCCTGCCATGTTTAAGCAAATCTAAGGCTCTGTTCGTACATTCTCTATAAAGTGCTCTATGTGTTTTTGAATGGTCCAGTTTCTTATTGCTTATGTGATAGAAACAACAGGTATTCCCAAAGCCGGCTCCCGACCAGTAAACTGTGTGCCAGATGCTATTTCTGCTAATGCATCTTGGTTGCTCTGAATCCTGGTGCCCATATCAACGTAACTGAGTTGGTCATAGCCAGTCTGCACAGTAAATTGTTGCATTCGTTCGACAGTCCAGGAACGAATGCAGGTAATTTCAGAAGCCCTTGAACCGTCTGTGAACCAGACTAGAGCGGGTTTTAAAAAGATAGGAGGGTCTTATTACCACAAACCTGAGTCTATAATGACCTTATAGCTTCTGTAGTATATATTCTAGACTGGAGATATCAGTCCGATTTCATTTCTGGTATTTTATCCCCTGTAATTTTAGTGTCTATTTTCTTTGCTATATTCTGTCTATTAATTTTTGTCGGTGGACTGCGGCTTCTGACTCTGCTTGTATAATCAATTCTAATGGCAGAAGATCTATCACCATTTCAAGTGTCGTTTTCCAAGGCATGCAGTTCTCTGTATAAAGGACAGTTTCTATCTTGTCTTAACCTGGAGTGACATTTTCCACCACATCAGTCCTCTCTAAGTTATGGATGGTCAGAAAACTGGCTTATTCAACCAGTGCAACAAGTAGGGTTTCAGTCCGCATGCCGTCCCATGCATTCGTCTTATAACTACGAAAATTATAACTGTTCTGTCTATTACTCTATCAATTTACAGGTTCCAAGTAAGTTTAGAATTGTGTATTACTCCAAGGTCAGCGGTATTTGTGTCCCATGAAGTATGTTGTACATTGAAATTAGATGATACATTGTATATTGTCCATAAACGAAAATGTTGTTTCTGCTTCCTAATTAGCACAACCAAAGAATCTCGATTCTGCAGTCATTCAAGATGTTAAAAACGATATAGATAAGATTCTTGTTCCCTAAATAATAATTGATCATTCTAGAGTTTTGCGACTCAAATAAATTCAAAATGCTCAAGATGAGTTTCGCATATGGTCTGCTAATTTCTCATCAATCATCTCCTAAGCCGGTGTGATCTCAATATAACGCGTTAAAAGGATTCCGCATCTCCAATGGCTCTAATGACCAGCTCTACTACCTCACTGGCTAAAAGATTCTATAAGGAATATCTTCCACTTATTTGTATCTAGAAAATCTGCTTTCTTCGTTGCTATTTTTCGGATGTCACGAAAACTTAGTTACTATATTATTTAACAGGACTCAGTATCATTAAGGTTCCAGAGTGAAAGTAGGACTTAACTATTAATGTAGAAAAATTTGATGAGTCTTAAATGCCGGCAAGTCGTGTTTTTCACCCCTAGGTCATTATGTTCGTATGATATACAAATATCTTCACAATACCAATTTGCAAATTTAATTAGTGTCTTTAACATTATAACAAAAAGTAGAATCTAATAAAGATATGACAAATGGCCTAATGATAATTGAAGTTTTATACAGATCACGAATATATTTGCTAAAATCCACGCCCTTTTATTTACCATGCTACTTTTCTCGTCCAATTTATCTAATTGTGTACACTGCATAAAGTTGTATATTGATTCAAGCAATACTCTACATTCTATAGTTATTGTTATTTCTTACGTAGAATTCCTGATTGAGCTGGTACACGATTTTGTAAAGGGTTAATGGACATCAAATGACTTCGTACCTGACCACAGTCAATTATCCGCTAGTCAGTTCGTTTCGATGAACAACCGTTCGCCCATAGAGCAATTAAGAGGTCAAATATTGAAGAAATATCTATTGGCTTTACAGTTAAAACTTTCAATTATCGTTTATTGAATAGGGAAATGATTTTTAGTCAAACTTATTTTTATAAACGGAGAAATTCAAATTCCATTTACAGCAATAATTTAGATACATATCTAACTTATTTTATAATAAATAATTAACATTATATACAGTAAACAAATATTAATTTAATACTGTAAATTATTAAATTAATATTTCTTATTATTTGTGTCTCGAAAAAATGTTTACCCCACCCGGGACTCGAAACCGGACCTATCATTGCCGGTCGGGTGCTCTTCCAATTGAGCTAACTGGCACTTATTCGAAGACACAAATAATTTTTAATTTGTATTTGTTTACATATTAAAAATTATTTGGCCGTATCTTTAAGATAGGCAACTTATACATCAGGATTTGTCTTGGCCAGCTGTTTGCGACCGTCGATCGATTCATTCGTCATCGAGTAGATGGAGCCTCCTGGATATTTTTATTAATTTCCTTTCCGCTTTGCTGGCGGTCGCATGCTTAATTGAATATTTGATGGTTCGTGGTTAAACATCCACGCTGGGATTATTTAATAGAGTAAATTTTATGAAATTATTATTTCTTATTACTTATGTCTCGAAAAAATGTTTACCCAGCCCGAGACTCGAACCCGACCCTCTCTATTGCCGGTGGAATGCTCTTCAAAATTGAGCTAACTGGCATCTATTCGAAGACACAAATAATTTTTAATATGTATTTGTTTTCCGTATCTTTAAGATAGGTAACTTATATATCAGGACTTATCGTGGACAGCTGTTTGCTACCGTCGATCGATTCATTCATCATCGGGTAGTGCATGGAGCCTCCTGGATGTTTTTTTTTATTAATTTCTTTTGCGGTTTGCTGGCGGTCGCATGTTTAATTGAGTATTTGATGTTTCGTGGTTAAACTTCCACACTGGCATTATTTAATAGAGAAAATTATTAAATTAATATTTGTTATTACTTTTATCTCGCAAAAATGTGTACCCCAACCGGGACTCGAACCCGGGCCTCTAGATTTCCGGTCGATTTCTATTCCAATTGAGCTAACGGGCACTTATTCGAAAACATAAATAATTTTTAATAAGTATTTGTTTTCCGTATGTTTTCCAAATCCTTATATACTATATGTTGCCTGTCTTAATAGATACGGAAAACAAATAGATATTAAAAATTATTTGTGTCTTCGAATAAGTGCCAGTTAGCTCAATTGGAAGAGCTATCAACCGGCAACCGAGAGGTCCGGGTTCAAGTCCCGGAAGGGGTAAACATTTTTTCGAGACACAAGTTATAATAAATATTAATTTCATAATTTACTCTATTTAAAATTATCAATACATTGCTTAATTGATTGAGAGTTAATCTATTTTAATAATTTAAAAAGATATTACATAATTTATAAATTCATAAATGCTGACTTTAAAATGTTTACTACGCAATATTGGTTAGGTCATTGTTACGATATGATAAACTGTACAATTGTATTGAATATATGTAACTCATCTAGCACCGGATGAAAATTTAGGGATTAAATTTTCACTCCTCCGGTGGAATTTTCGCATTTCTGTTGAGCCCATAAATAATTAAAAGACGGATACCTATTTATAATATAATGGTTCATGTCCTGGTTGTTATAGGTATCCTTGGTGAGTTTACTCTGTTCGCTAAATCCAATAGATGTCCTTCAGCACTTTTGATCGTTTGCAATTCATCTAGATTAATTGGTTCCAATTGAATCTTGGGTAATTCCTCAAATACTTTATTTTTACAAGCCATGTGGATGAAATTAGGCAAATCCATATAATGTGTTGATTTAATCTCCGCTTCTTGTGTTCGCAAAACTTGACTTCTTTTCTTTACTTGGCATTTTATTTTTGTTTTTGGTACCTCAATTTCCATTGACGGATTTACGCATTTGATCATCGTTACACTGGAGGAATGTAGATTAACATTGGATCACGGGTTCAGTTGGAAGCATGACTCTATTTAGTTCTATCTTTTGAATCTTTGGAGAATGAATTTCAGCAGGAAGAATTTTGCAGTTTGTGCAATTTCTTGTGAACTGGATTAATTGTGCTTCACATGGACTGCTGTCGGTAAATCGCTACATTTCTCGTTCACAAAGAAAATTTGCAGCACCAACATCTTGGCATACTTCCATGACCAGATCGTAATTTTCATCGTTGATGAATTTGGACGTCGGGATAGTTGAATAGGAAGGAAATACAAATGATAATTATTGTATACTTTGACGCGAATAATAGTATCTCAATATTAAATATAACAGTATATAATCTAAAATAACTTTTAATATCATCCACTTCTTCGAATAAAACTATATTTTCAGAGGTTATTTCGTGTGACAATTTTGTATCTAATTTGGAGATTTATTAGAAGATGTCTATTAGGATTCAATACATTTTAAGAAAATGATTATCCTGAAGAAATGAGTAGAATGGTGGGGCTTACAATTATCTTTATAACGATAATCTTCCCAATGTGCATGTTAATTGCACCAATGTTTAATTCATCTCTAGTGAATCATAATATGTTGGATAATATATCGTTTAGTCTAATGGGCCTCATTAAATCTCGTTAAATCAATTTTTTGTTGTTGCGGAAACATCAGTCTGTGCGGAAAGAGCAGATTGAAAAGAGAAGTAGTTTTAGTGCCCCCTATAAGGTGAATCTTTGAGCGCTTCTCCTGTTTTGTACGATGTATCTTACACATTGACCTCCTAACTTTGACCTCCTATCAACCCGCACTGGCCAGCGTGATAGGAAATGGCTAAATTCCTCTCGATATAAATCTCGATATAAAATTGGGGATTATTGAGAGAGACCTATGTTCAGCAGTGGACGAGAAAACAGGCTGTTTGATGATGATGATCTTACACATCAAATTTTAGCTTGTGAGTTAATTCCTTCTAGGTTCTGGTTCTGTTTAATAGCAATTAATGGCTATTGTCATTTTTCCCGTCGTTGTCATAACATTTGCCGATTCTAGGTAGTATGTTCTCGTTACCTTAAGTTTGGAATGAGGAAACCTGGACTCTCTTAACAGCAATTAAAATTAACGTCTATTTTACAGAGGTAGACAATGATCTTTGTTTGTGTTCTAGCAGTAGTTAGGGACAACGGTAAAGTCTTCGTTAATTTGTAGAAAAAAATAATATTTTTCTCCGAAGCTGTAGCATTTCTATTAACTGTGTAATGATACCATAATATAAATTATACCCATCATCTATATATCAAAAGTTACGTATTATTAACATATTTTCTTTTAAGAATGCCCTGATGATAATAATAATTAAATATAGCAATCTTATCTTCGAGCAAATCTATCTCAATTTGTGTACGTACACATTGTAATACTGATTGCACACATAATACGTATTAATATTATATTTTCAATAGATTACGTAAAGCTCATGTGTTTTACATAATCGGAAACTTCAGATAAATTTCAACGATAAAACAGATCGTAACACAAGCGACCATTCCATTCCATATGCATAAATAGTATTGACTCTTTAGTTACTCTGCCCAGAGGAGGTAAAACTGCATAACATACCACCGTGCTGCAAACATCTATAATGGCGGGTGTTCTGTTTCAAATGAATTAAATACATGAATAATTTGTCAGATAAACGGATCAACCACAAAAGTGAGAGTTTTTCGGAAAAACAGTGTTACACGGTTTAAACACATATTTACATTTATAACATTCGAATCTACTATAGTACACAATCTATGTCAATCTAGGAGTCAATACTATAAATGAAAATGATTATATACTTGAGTGTATAGAGAAATGTAGTGGTTGGGATGTATATAGAGCACGAATAATTCTGGAAAAAAGCTTGTGATTGCTAAAAATGAAAAGTGGCAGCGGAAAGAATGAGAAAATGAGTTCAAAAGTTGGATATGAATATGAAAAAAAGTGATGATGGCGGAGGATTAAAAATTGGAAGAAAGAGTGCAAGTGCAAAGAGATATTTGCATGAAGGTAGAAGATGATGTGAGCTTTGTCAGTGATACATGAGAGAATTGGATGGTCAAAGTATGCAAAGTATGTATGGTATTAGAGATTGAAAGTTGATGATAGCAATTTGCGAGAGAAGTAGAATGAGGAATGTAGATTAACATGTGAGTAAATATTACAAAAAGTATCAGTGATTGAAAGACGAAAGGAGAGTGGCAAAATATTAAACATCTTGGAAAAGCATAAAAGAGAAGATGGAGTGGTTCAAATGTAGAAGTTTGAAGATAGGAAATAGATATTAATTGAAGGATTCTTATAGGAAATGAAGAATATGTGAAAGGAAAGAACAAACTATGGGATGCAAGAAGGAAGAAGAGAACGAATTGGTAGGGGAAAGAAGAAGGTTATAGATGCGGATGGTCTATGTGTGGATGGTATGAATGGGTGTATCGGGAAATAAGATGCGAAATTGAGGTAAAACAGAGGGTAAGGGATATAGAATTGCGAGAGGTATGAGAGAATACGAAGGGGAAAGTGGTGGAAGGTAGAATGGCGGAATATTTAACATCGGCAAGATTTAGATGTGGTAGTGAGGAAAGAGGACGAAACATGGGAATATTGGGTGAGCTGGTGTATGAGAATGGAATGGAAGGAGGATGAAAGGTAGGCGGCTGTAAACAGGAGAATGTGTATGGGTGAGAAAGGGAAGTATAGGGGTATAACGAAAAAAAATTAGGAAGACAATAGGACGGAAAAAATAGGGAATCTTTGTAGTCGTGTTTTGTCCGTTCTTTGTCAAATTCTTTGTCCCTTCTTAGTCTTTGTGAACTCAATTTGTGTGCAGGGGCATAAGGAAGTTGAGGGTGAAGGATAATGGAAGGGGAAGATTGCAGGATAACGGGTTTTGATTTTTTAGGATAACGCGCTGTCTCTCTCTGCGTATACTACTCGAATTATGTTTTTTGTTAAATTTTTTTTTATTTTTCTTTTTTCGTTGGTTTATGTTTTTTGAATACTCTCTTTCTTAACTATTTTATAGTAATTTAAGGTTACATGTAATGTGTTGAAAGAATTTGTCTTATGCCAATAACATTTTTTGAATTTATTATGAAAAATTGATTTATCATTGTTTAAATTTTTTTAACAAAGGACAAATTTTTAAATTTATTTGTTTGTTTTTTTTTTGACTGATCTAATTGATAAGAAAAAATTAAAATTTAGAGAAACAAAGACGCAACTTCAACAATTTGAATTTTTGTTACAAAATGTCAATCTTACTATATAAAAACTAGATGATAACCCGTCATAAAACGACTATCCATTACCAGGTCATATTTTATTTAAATGTAATTACAAAATTTGACATCTAATTTCACATATTAAATGGCACAAGAAAACTCACAATGAACATAAATAAAAATAATAAATTTTCTTCAATCATGTCGTTGTTCAGGCAATTCAGAATACTGCTGCTCCTCACAAAGGTAGACGTTTATATATAAGTATCAAAAGCGTTCCAGCCAGACGGACAGAAAACAGACGGACAAAGCTAGACGTTTATATATATAAGTATTTTGTACTATCATATTCATTAGTACTGCATTAAAACTAAGTTTATATATAAATAATAACAATTTAATATATATCGTAATATGTACATTATTTATCCATTTGAACAGATTGAAAAACTTTAAATGCGAAAACTTTAAATGCGAACTTTAAATGTCTATTTCTCCGGAGGTGCGTTTGCTTAGATAACTCTACATGAAGAAATACTATGATAAACGTTTTCTAGCTTGAAAAGCTCTATCATGAAGTTCATAAATTAAAACGGTCAAATTTTCAAATGCAAATTCCCAGTAATGACGAATTTGCTGCAATTATGCGAACAGATTTATTTGATGATTTTAACAAATGTTTCCGCTTAAAGATAAAAACATGTACACAATCTGATATACCGATAACCTCCAATTATGTTAATATATAAATATGGATGTCGAATAATTAGAAAATAAAAGTCAACATTTTTTCTAAATATAAACAAAATCACACGTTAATACATTACGTGATAAAATTACACCTATCTTTATATTAAAACCTTATTATTCGTCTCACTTATAAGCAATATTAGATCTATTTGTGGAATCGGAATTGATCATTGATTCAATTGTAGTATTTATCTATAATGCGTCTCATGTCCTTGGAAATTCTTTTACAAATCTTATTATAAATATTACAGTATAAATAACAACGTATAAAGCAATGGATTTACAACTCTTAGATCGATATACGAATAGCACGTAATGAGTAGAGTCAGGTAGCCAATGGCTAACGGCCTCTTGTATTATTTAAAAGACATGCATGTTAAATTATAGGGATAACTGGAATACAATACAAGCATATAGTAGCCAACAATTGCGTAGCAAGGCATAATGTAAGTTTGTAATGAAATATTTACGGTCTACAAATGCGACTAGAATTATATTCCTATTCTTTAGAAAATAACTATAAAAGTCGTCAGTTCAATAAAAATACATCCTCAGATTTTCTATAATTTGAATGAAAATATATAGAGTTAAGAAATAGGCTTGAGCATTTAAACCCATAAAAACAATGTAAAATTGTTACCGCAAAGAAAAGAATACTCAAATATTTATTGCTTCTAGGAACGTTGAACTGTAATTAAATTCTTACTTGGAATGCAAGACTGTACCATAATATTGGATCGGTGCATAATTATTGCTGCTTGTTTAAAACAAATTTTATTCAAACAACATGTAAGAAAAACATCTGTAAATTATTTTTCCGGAGTTTATTCATCATCTACTTCAATTACTTCCCACTTGCATGGCAGCCATCGATTCCACGGGCGAAGATGTTGCTGTTCTTAGAGGCAATCCACTCTTTGATGGCTTCCAAGTCGTGGGAAACTTTGTTCGCAATGCAATTTTTCAGTGATAGATTGACGTGATAGTCCATAGACGCTTCTGTGAAAAAATATGGCGGATAAGTAAGCAGTTCCCAGCCCTTATAGGCGATAGATTCGATGACACGATGCTCCACATGTGAACGCGCATTGTTGTGATAGTAAATGATATAGTTATTTTTGCGTGGATTGCATCATGAATGCGGTCAAGTAGAACCACCAGTCGATATTTAATTGCCGTTTGCTGTTATTGTACGGAATCCGACACTCTTGACGCTCATCGTCGTTAGTCCACTAATAACAAATCCCGTTTGAGATGCGTTCCCAGTGGATTATTCCACTTCTGCCCCACCAAAGACACCACTTACAGTGGACACCTTTCGGTATTTCTATGGGTCAAACACATGAAAAACGCAAACCTTCTTTCTTTTGACATTTTTGGAGAGAATTCGCAGATCATCTAGGTTTCACTGAAGAGAATCCATGTTTCGTCTTTGTTGCTGTCAGAAAGTTCATGAAGAAACACAGCCAGCCAATTTCCATGGTTTTCCGAACTTTTTGCGGCAACGGGCGATGATCGAATGGTCCACATTGAAGTATTCGGCCAAAATTGAAGCATTCTGGTTGTCAACTTTCGTCTTCTTTCACGGGTGCCAAAAGTGCCTTGACGTTGAAATTTGATAGTCGACCTCTTCCGTCTTCATCTATGAGGTTTCTATTGTCCGATTTGAACTCCGATTTAAGCATGCCTCAACTTGGCTTTTCCTGATTGTTCCTTCGCTAAAAAGCTTGTTGAGGTAGTAAAATGACTTGGACTGCTTTCCGAAAGTGGTAGAGCGTAGGATGGCAAATATGGATATGATTTTCGATGCGCTGAAAAGAGAGTTCGCTAATTGAAAAGAGCTAATTGATAAAGAAAACAAAAATCGCAAAAAAAGCCACAATAACTTTACACCGACCGACTGTTCCTATTATGAGGGATGTCTTTTTAATTTTGCATATAACTTTAACAAAAAATAATAGTTTAGATTTCAGTCCTTTATTATTTTTCAACATATTTGCAACCATTGTCGATGCACTTTTGCATTCGCTGAAACCTATTGTTAAAGCACTTATTCCATTCTTCAATGGGTATGCTCGAAATGGTCATTTGGAAAGCATCGACTTTATCTTCAGGTGATTGAAATCGTTGACTACGCAGTGCATTCTTGAAGGCGGGATATGTAAAAAAATCGTTAGGACTTAAGTCAGGGCTGTACGGTGGATGATCAAGCAATTCGATGTTTTGTTGCTCCAAGAACTCAAATGTTTGTCGAGCATTGTGAGCACAAGCATTGTCATGGTGAAGGATGATCCGACGCTGTGGGCTGTTTTTCTCGCAGTTCAGAAATGATTTCTGGCAAACAAACGGCAGTTGTACCTTTATGTACCAATCAGCAGTTACCGTCTTTCGGCTTTGAAAAGGAATTGTAGCACATGTCTGGATTTTGATACAAAGGATGCGACCATTTTTTTCGACACACTTGACTTTGGTTGTATTCTCTCATCTTGAAACACGCATACAGTAGAATGTCGTTTATTCTCGGGTTCATAAGAATAAATCCAAGACTCGTCACCACTTGTGAATTTACACATTACTATACACATTTTTTGAGCGACTCCTGTTGAAATGACGAATCCAACGAAAAACTAATTTTTTCACGCCCAACTCATCATGTAAAATCTTTTGCATTGAGGTCTTAGAAATGCCCACGGAACTCTCGATCTCCCGTTTGAATTCAGAGTACCGGCAAGAAATTGTCGTTTGATGTGGTGCTTCATTACCAAAAACAGCAACCAACGGCAAGACATTGTTATTGCGATAAACTTCTTTGAAAATTGTAAAACATTATGGCTCGGAAATGCTTTCGATTCAATTCCATGTTTCTCAACGACTTACTGAGTTTAAAAATTCACTGTGACTAAACCACTTGTTGTAATTTGTCGAAATTTTCAACATAATCTTGAGGTCAATTTCGGAACTATATGTTTTGTTACTTGCGCCCCTATATGCTAAATTAAAATGACATCCCTCGTAATAACACCCTAACTAGTATTTTTTTAATTTAACACGATTGGAAAAGTTAAAGTTCAAATTTATTAGATATTTCTTACTATAATATTCACATTTCAATTAGTTCGTTTAGATTACGTTTCCAATTACTACAGGTTATGAAGAAAAATTAAAATACTAAGGGCTATATCAAGGAAACCATTGGAACTGGACCATCATGTTTAGTACAGAACACAGAGAGGTACAGATCAAAATGTAAAAAAAAGTGATTATACTCTTGAAACTCATAAACGTTGTCAGTGACGAATCCAAATTCTAATTCAGCGAGGGCCCTCAACTGATCTCACATATACTACTCCCGAATATTTCTATTTAAATGTAAACTATAATTTAAGGTTTGAATAAAATATCTGCTTTAATCTCATTAACTTTCTTCTCTAAATCTGCAACTGACAAGTGTCTT
>WYDF02079102.1:0-11200 GCA_009867245.2 Adranes taylori | reverse complement strand
TATATATACTAGATATAGATTAATTCATTAATGAAAGATCCTCGTATAATTTTCCACAGCCAGCAGAAAAAAACGAATATCGCTGTCTAATCATCATTTGAATCGCTAGTCCGCTTAATTAGACTGTTCTAAGACGATAAATCCTATTTGTGCGAACAACTGACGGCTGGTTATGCTTGCTGCTATTCGGTAGACATTAGGAAAAGATTCCCGGGGAATGTGACAGTTTAACAAATAGCTTTAGATATTAGACGAAGGAGTATTCGAAGAACAGGTGCTTGCTCTGTACACATGAATATATGTAAATTATGTAATGTGAGGTAATATCTGCATTATTAAATTATTTTCAACATTAATTAATTTTTTCTTCTACAATGCGGTAGTTTTAGAAGCCTCTGTGTAGATGCATCGAGGAAAAAGGAAGAAATGTAAAATTTGTTTTATTTCGAGAATTTGATATTTTTGTTATTGTTTTATTTTTTATTGTTTAATTCAATTTTAGAGTTCAGAAATTCATTTGTTGGCTTGATTTTTTCAATCTTGAGAGTCTGGATACCAGAAGCTTTTATTTATGATATTTTATGTCCTTTTATTTATGATACTTATAATGCTTCTATACAATCTGCGTTTGTTTGTTTAAAAACCACAATATTTTTTAACCTCGTGTAATGTCGCTGATCTCTCCAAACAATATGAATTCGATCATTTACTTAGTCTTGCTAGATACTCCTATGTGAAATATAGATTTCGGTCTTGGAATAATTCCTCATACGATTTGCAGTTCCTAGGCCTCAAAAGGGTGTCTTTACAATCGCACAACTGTTTTGAAATTTATTGAATAAGTTAACTTAAACATTTCAACATATTACAGAAATTCCTTATAAAACTCCCAGCCATCAGTCGAAACCCCAACCATCAGTCTCTCGTAGTGCTCATTTGTGAAATGGCGAAGTTTGCTTTTTATTCCCCTAAGTAAGCCCTCTGTACTGTTGGCTTCAATCTGCTAGCATAAACTCCTTGTTTAAGCAAATACCAAAAATTTTCAATTGATCGCAATGGTGAGACGTTAGCAACGTTTTTAGAACGAGGAATTATCCTCTTTATAGAGATTGAACGTCACTATTCCCTAATGTGATATCACCATGTCCGACCAGAAGATGTAGTGATACCCCTACATCACTTGATGTTTCCAAATGAAAGCAGCCAGTTTCCGCTTAGTGCACGTTTTTGTATAAATATTTCGATTAACTGCTGGTCCAGACGGCATCTGTCTTTTGCACTAATGGTCAATCAGGATAATTTTTTTTTTGACATCTGACGTGCCTCTTAAATTTTACGTTTGACGAAATATCGATGCCCTCTTTATAATAATATGGATTATTTCCTGCGAAATTAGTGCCAACTAACGTGAAATAAAACCATTTCAAATGAGGCTCACTGAATTAGAAAGTTAACGTCTTTGACATTCTAGCATTTTAGCATTACATAATTTTTTCGTTGTCTATTTTTGGCATATATGTTGAAATTTCTGCCAGTTCTCGTTAATGATTGTCCAATTTTCCAACAGCAGCTGTTACCAGAATTTTTCTCTTGGTTTTAATCATTCTTCTTGCCTTTTTATCACAACTTTTCGCCCACTTTAAAGAGTTGCCATCAAGTAGCCTTTAACAGTGTTTTAGATTATCTATTTAGCTATTCCCATCTTATGAAGCTAATTCACTGAATAAGTTTGAATCGACTCCATTACAAATTCCAAATTTTATGAATTCAAAAACCATGTGCTTCACATTTGTTGACACATAAGCTTCAAAAACCACTTGTCACATTTCCCAGGAGAACTATATTTTTTAGTAAATAAGTTTTATAAGAATTGTGCGGTGTTTTTATTAACACATCCTTAAATGAGATTAACCTCCTACATCATGCTTTTTCTCATTTGGTAAACTAGATACTGACTTCCTAAATACTAAGTCTACTTGATACTGACCTACTCTTGTAGAGATCAATAATTGTGGTGGTACCATATCGCCTATAAATGATTTATATAACCTGTAAATTATAAATTATTTATAAAACTCGTGAAAAACTTTACTACCGGTATTCCAGATCTCTTTACTGCGCTCCACAACTGATGCCTTGTCACTGTATCAAAACCTAGTTACAGGTTTAAGCAAGCTGAACATGCTAGTCTTTTTCTGCTGAGAAATGCAACTAGTTCTTCTTCTAACTTTCCCTCTACTTAATCCCTGATCGGTTAAAGGCAGAGATCAGGTAGAGGGAAGAAGCAGAGATCAGGAAGAGAGAAGAAGCCGAGGTGGGTCGGCGAAAAGGAGGAATTGAGGGATGATTTACGGTCCATCCAGGAACAGTTTGAGGGAAAAGAAAAGAGAGCAATAAAGAATAATATAATTATTTATGGTCTTGACGAAGAGAGTGATGAGGGTTAGGGTGATAATAAGGTTTAAGAGTATTTAAGGAAAGCGATGAGGTATGAAAATTTGGATGTTGAAGGTATTAGTAGAATAATGAAAGGGAGAAGTCGTGAGTGTGAAGCAATAAGGAGACCGTTGATTGTTAAATTAAAAACGTTTGAGCAAAAGATGCAGATAATGAGAAGGAATCCTTTGCTGGAAGGGACGAAAATTTATATAGAAGAGGACAGGTCTAAAGAAGATCGGAGATAAGAAAATATGAGGGAAGAAACTAAAATATTGGCGAGAGTAGATGCGTTTCGAGTGCGATACAGGAAAATTAAGATTGGGTCAGAATCTAAAACGCTTGTATATACATTAAGGGCAACAAATAATAGACACACTGCTCTAGAGTCCAAACACATGGTTGTACTCCCTTTCTTGTGGATTGGTGTTACTGTATTCATTTCCCAATCTACAGGGATCTTGATAATTTCCCATGCCCTCCTGCATATTACAGTCAGCATATTCAGTATATTGCCTGCATATTTATGTCAGATGCAGAAGTGAACCACAGCGAAAATCAAGTATACTATCAGCTTAGCCGGACAATTGTTGGAAAGAACGAGATTTCCGAAAATACGAAAATGAGGATATATAAGACAATATATCAGCCTGCGCTTCTGTATAGCATAGAAAGCCTAACTCTTTTGGAAAAACATAAAACTCGACTGCAGGGGAGTGAAATGCGATACTTGCTAGGAGTGACTCGACGGACAAGAAGGGATTGCATCACGAATACTATTATTAGAACTCATTTATAGCAGGAGTCAATTATCGAGGCAATAGAGAAAAGTACGCTGGTATGGAAATTTGAAGAGAATATGAGAGGGAAGGAAGCCAAAAGCAGTGATGAATGCAAGGCCAGAATGAACACTAGGCAGAGGGCACCAAAGGCTACAATGCGAACAGAATGTGAAGAGACTTGCAATCAGGCGAGGAAGAACATTACCAGAGGTACGACGTCTCGCTTTGGGCAGGAAGGCATAAGTAAGTTGGCAAATATTTTATTACCATTACCATAGTTTTTCGCGGACGTATTCACCGTTGCATTCGACAACGCTTTCCCAACGTGAGTTCAATATAAAAATTTCACATTTGTAAAACGTGTGTGGTTTCTTTGCCAAAAATCACGGATGCACTTTCTGAATCCGTCCTCATTATTAAAGCGGCATCCACAAGTATGATGCTTGAGGGATGTAAACAAATGATAACTGGAAGGTGTAATGTCGGGGATATACGACGTTCCCAGCCTAAATTGTTGAATTTGGCACGTGCTGGTGGGAAACCCGTGGGCGTGACATTATCGTGATGACGGAAAATTCGAGCTGGCTTTACACCTCTTGCCAAGATTTGCTCTTGAATATGGTCAAGGTAAACGCAAAAGACTTCAGAGACCAAAGTGTGACCTTGTGGAAGCAGTTTGAAATGCAGAATCGCGTATCCACAAAACGCGTAAAAGTGACTCTAAGCTAATGCGGGCTAAGCCATTGAAAACTGGGTTTTCTATTATCGTAAAGAACCTACTTCTCATCGCAGATGTGTATTCGATCCATCTATCACTACTCAAATTTTCTAGCAGCGATTCACAAATCTTATTGTCACCGATCATTTTGCATTTCGCTAAGCTCATGTGGAACAGTTTGGCCGCGCCAATGATTCTTGCCGAGTTTGTGAAATTGGTTCCTAATGGTGATGGTGTTGTGCCACACTTTTCACAAGTGTTTTCGTTTAGTCTTCCTCCCCAATGTAGCGCATAGATGGCGACTCGCATGGTCTCATTGTGGTTTAGTTTCAACTTGCGATAGATCAGGTTGCGGATATTTTTATGTTTTCCTAGTATGGTGAACTTTACAGAAGAGCTTATAACACTTACACAAGACACAATTAAATATTGGTTAACAGCGTATAACACTCATAACAAACAAGACTGTCAGAATGTAAATAAGTGTTAATAGTCTATGACGCGCTAAACAAAAACTATGCAAAATTTATTTCTTTCTTTACCAACCAATACTTTCTAAATACGTAACTGCCAAAATCTTCAATAGACATAAATATTAGAAACTGTTAAGAACTAATTCTCCCACATTTTATTTTATAACACTTTAAATATTTTACACCTACTTAGTTTAGGAATGCATATATACCTCGCACAAGGCACTTTTCATCTTATACGTCATACAAGAAATTCTTTTCACTGTACCTTTTTAAAAACTCGATGAACAGCGCCTAGCGATTCTCTAATATTACTGCTTTTAAATTTGTTTTTCTTCTTGAATTCCTCTTTGCTGCTGAAAACTCGCATCATAATATCTTTTCGTCCGCTGCTAAATTCAGTTTATAGCCTTGGAAGATATATAAAAATTGTAACTAAGTTTTCTCATATCAGGCAGAAAATATGAAGGATTGTTTTAGGGATAACGTTAGGATATTTTATTTCGTATGTAGAATAATGTGTTTAAAAAACTAAAATGAGGCAAACCAAATAAATAAAATTGTTGAATGTGAATAAATAAAAGTCAAGGGTTCATACAATAATCCGTTGAAAGAATTAAAATTGGTGATTTATTTAGGAATGGAAGTCGAATTAATTGAATTAAGCATGAAGTTTAATCATCTACTTTGTAGCAGGAGATTCTTCTATACGAAGGCTGTTTAATGAGAAAATAACTATTAAACGAAAGACTTGTTTTGGGGTAAAAAATATATTTAATTTTTCGACATAATACCCTTTCAACTCTACACACTTAATTAAGCGGCTTTCCAATTTTTCTTAAACCACACAAAATGTAATTTTTTGGAAATTCTTCAAAATATGCAACAGTTTCGGCTACCACCTTCTCATTTGTACCAAATCTATTTTCACCGCGCCACTTTTTCAAATGTGTAAACAACAAAAAATTTAATGACGCGAGATCTGGCGACTATGGAGCATGAGGCAGCAATTCGAATAGCGAACGATTGAAAAGGCTTGTTGAAACAAGTGAAATTTGGTGAAACAGAACTTTCTTTCTGAACAAATTTAGTTCTGCATCAAATTGAGTATGTAAAGTAGTAAACTATTGGCAAGTACTTAGTTATTGTCTTTTCCTTCTCTAAAGTCTAAAGATTACGCCTTGAGAATCCGAAACTATGGCGGCCATAACATTATTGGCTGAAGAAAACGGAGCACTTTCATCGGGAGATGTCCATTGTTTTGATCATTCTTTAGTTTCTGGTGTATAATGATCGAATGTCAAAACAGAATTCTCTTCTATTACGTTTAAACTTAGCCAAACAGTAAGTGGAAATGGAAACACGAGTGCATATTTGTGATGCAGTTACCAAACGCGGCACCCATCTTGCGGTTAATGTTTAACAGTTTAGATGTAGATGTAAAATTCAATGACATGGACTTTATCAAACATTTCTTAAATAGAAACAGTTTTTTAAGCCACAGGACGTTAAGAATGCAACAAATCATTCCATATGAAGGAGCAGATTTATCAAAATACTTTTTTAACTCTTCTTCAGTTTCTTTGAGATTGTTTCAATGTAAAAAATAATGGTTTATTAAAACCTGGAAATACTATTAATTAATTTTTAATCAATCATTGACAAGCTGATTATTTTAAATAACTGTCAAACGTAAACTATCTGACAGATTTGCACGAAATTTTGTCAGTAAGGTTCTAAAAGCTGTCTGAAGTTAGCAATATACTTATCATTGCGACAGTGGTGCCAACGTTTGAAAATTCACTCCTCCGTCAAAAGGCCCTTGTATAACTTTTGACAGATCTGCACTAATCGAATATAGTACTTTCTCCAAATCGAGCTTTAAAGATATAAATTCATTTGCATCATATTTTTTGTTTAATAATTAAATAAACTTTTTTAGTTACACAACTATGTATTTAATAATATTTGATGTTTTGAAAGAAAGTTTACATGCACAAATCATGTAGTTTGAAAAACACCATATACTCCATCCTTACTATAACTCTTTCCGTACCCAATTAGCGCACTAATTTTAGCGATTATCGCGCCTTAGCGTGTCCAAACTAACGCCGCGCCGTGGCGCTGCATTCGCTTTCAACCGTACATACGTAGCATACGGTATGCTGTAGATTTATCGCTACAACTGTGACAAAACACAACTATCACTGTTTTTTACCATTTCACCGTGACGAAATATCACGTTGACATAAAGTTCAACACACCAGATCTCCTTTGCTTTGATATTTTTGTTTTTATAACGATTCATTAGGATCTTCCTATATTATATCTCAGTACGCATATGTACAGTTTTGATCTTTTGCAATCTATTTTGTGTGGATGTATTTATAAAGTATCTTCTTTGATTTTATGCAACAACTGATTGATGATTATTCATGATCAATCTGAAATGCATTTCAAATAGTTTGCTTATTGACAAATATTTTCAATTATTTTTAAGAAGATATGAAAAGCATATCTTCTTAAAACTAATTTAGTTAGTCTCTTATATCAAATCAAATCAGGCACTAGCAATATATTTTATGACATTTCTTGTTCACTTTGTATTTCTTTGGATTGGTGTTTGCTGAATCAGGAATGCCCGCTTCTACCATTTTATACAACTTTAAATGGTAAGCGAACTCTAAAGATCAAAATTGCTTTCCACCCTTTATTACATTTTGTTTAAGCCAACTTAAAATAGACGCTTCACTTTGACATGTTTTGACAATTTTATGACGCCATCAGACTCCATTTCTAAAATTTTTATCTGTTTGATTTTGATTTTATATTTTTATTCGAATTGTTATTTCTAAATTTCCAATGTTTTTTATAATTTCAAAAATATATTATGGTGTTGACGATACTTTTGATGAGCATCATCATCAAACAGCTATGTAGTCGTCCACTGCTGGACATAAGCCTCCCGTAAATATTTCCATGTCTCTCTATCCCGTGCTGCATTCATCCAGTTCGTCTGACCATATAGGGGGCGGTCTGCCTCTGCTGCGAAGTGCATGAGTTGATGAGCATAACTCTTCTCAATTCTGTAACATTATTGTCTCCTATGAACTATAATGACAATATGGCTGGAAATATTGTATACGGACTATGCGCAAAATAAATAAATGATTTTAATTAACCCTAACTTCAGCGCAATTCAGGAGGCTTAAATTTAAACCAAGCTTGCATGAGCAAACTTAAAATTTAAGAAGGATTGAAACGGTAAAAGCGGGCGTAAGCGAATCTAACATCAGAACGTGCGATTGGCAATTCGATGTCTAAGATTAATGTTTACTTGAAGTACCCAATTCCTGCAGTATTGGCCAAAACACTTTAAACCAGACCTCAATACTTACGATATAATTTTAACATTCTTGCAGCATTATGGTAATCCTTGAATAGACAGAAGTTACCGAATCCTTTAAATTTGAAGCATCCCCAAACATGAACCTTTCCAATATGAACTTCACAAATAATTCTTGTTTAAACTTTCTCTAAACCTAATAGGCGCTGAAAGTTTATGCACTTGTAGTCACAAAATTACCTTTATACAACTTAAATATTTGTAATAAAATATATGTGGCCATATCCATTAAAACGTTTTTATGGTACCTGCCTGGAAGAGAAAAGATATTTAAATAAACTTTGTCAAAAATTGCTTTAAGAATGCTTTCGTTTTTATTGCAAAATCATAGATTGGACTAGAAACAAAGCAATTTTTTCCAAATTTGAAAATCTTTTCATCAAAAACTGTTCCACAACTTATTATAGAATATCTTTAGCAGTAGATATCAATTTCAGCAGAGTGTTTCAATTTGGTAATAATTTTATCTTGAAAACAACTGGATTATTTTAAACAAATTAGTTTCTGTAACATTTGGGGAAAATAAAGCCATGCTACTAATAAAGCTTTAATGAATTAGAATTACAACATTTCAAAAATATAAATGGCAAAGAATCAGACCTTTTGACTTTTTAAACATCTAGTTATTGTCAATCATTAATTAAAAGATCTCCTAGTATTTATACTCGCTCTCAGACTCAAGCTCGGGATCGCTCCACGTTTCGTCAGCATCTGAGCCCTCATCACGTCCTGCTGCATTATCATGACTTTGGTGATTGCTCCAACTGTCACTAGTGTGTGCTTTATGCTTTGCTTTTTATCGTCGTAAATGTTCTCGAACGGCTACAAGTTTTTCTACTCTCTTCACATTTAATCGATTTCTTTTCAGTGAACCGCCCCATGCTCGGACTAATTGCGCTTACAAGCTGCCGACGTTGAACTGCAAAAGACGTGACGCAAGTGTTTGCGAACCACACAATCCTTTCCAACACGTAGAAGGCGTTTGATGTTCTGCAGATTGCCAAAGGATGTCGTGTGTGTAGAAAGCAGTGTGATCTGTGAAATCTTCGACATTTTGCAACACTTCTCCTCAGGCGTTTGGAATATTCAGATGAGCTGCTTGCTTTTCAATGTAGCTGAGCCCTTCTATTGCCCTACATCTGTCAACCTCTTCCCCGAGTATCTTCGATGCAGTATGTTGGCTGCCCAGTGAATCGGCTGTAGGCAAGAATTGTAGCGCTTGTTGAAACATTCCCAAATTGTCCGTATGTTGTGAAGACTCAGAGAAATCTGAATCGTCAGAATCACTAAACAGCAGTGCCTTCAGATTTTCTTTAATTTCGCCAAACTCTTCTACGGTATCTGCAAGTGTTGCTGTTTCTAACTCAAGCCTTTCTATAGCGTCCGCAAATGGAGAAAGTAAATCAATTAATAACTGTACTTGCTTCCAAAAATCTTCATTTAGAACGCGTTGAGGTACCTCCTTGTTCATACCTACGTCCATTTTTAGCACGGTAACCTGTAGCGTGTCCTTATTATTTTTCAAGGAACGCAAATGAATTATTACGTAAGTAAACCTAGTTTCAGGTGGTATTTTCAAAGTCACAGCTGACTTTCCTCGCTTTTCCTTCTGTTAAAGGCAGTAAGTTTCACATGGGAAAACTAGATTTCTTTTACAACATTCTTAGATCTAACTAAAATTTTTTGAAATGATTTGACTTACTTCATCAAATCTTTTATTAAATTTTGCAGGCTGTGCTTTGCACAACCGACTGACGATATGTGATCATACTTTTCGATGGTGATTTCTTTAGCTGCTTATTTCATTATATTTCACCACTTAACTAAATTTTTTAGAGATTCCATTTTGAACAATAAAAATGTTTAAAAACAATTCTAGTACAATCTCTATAGACGTTTACATTTTGATAGCCTTTCCTAGTCGCTTTAAAACAAAACAATATCAGAGGGGCCCAGATTCAACGGTTTCCAAGATTCAACGGTGTCTCAAAATATTTTATGTTCAAGTAGATTAAATATACAAACCTGGATGCGAGAAAAGCCGTACAAGTTTTACATTTATAAATTTATCCAGCTTTAGAAACATTATTGGTAGTAGTGGATCTAAATTATAGTTTTGGGAGGAAACATGAGCTGATGACTTAGATAGTGGATTTGAATATTTTTATCTACTCTCTATCTATGAAATAAATTTATACTAGAATGGGGTAGGGGGCTTCATTAGCCTTCTTCCTTAAGTCGCCTTGTGGTTTGCAAAATTTAAATAGATGTTTGGAGATATGAAATATTTACTATTTTAATGCTGCCGTTCACCGAAGACAGACGTATTTTGGATTTGCAGAAATATATTCAGTAGTAGTGTTGTAAGTTACAACATACAAAAATTTGTTTTCAGTAAAACCTTCATAATGTAACCTAATAAAGACTACAATTATCAAGTAATAACAACACAACAACATAAATAATTTACGCGCACGTGTATTGTGCATTGTTTGACAGTTTGATCTCCCAATAGATTGGAATAGTTCCTATGGGATTTTCAAATCTCGACGTGTGCTTTTGTTTGACTGGAGTTAGTAGCTACAATAGGAGAACTGACTAAATATCACGTACGATACATATATATGAATCTAGAATGATAGAAAATGCTGGACAGGTCACAAACAAACTAAAATTCATTACTATTATAAAACTACATTTGTCGCTGTGATTATGATACAGTTAATTCCATTTAACTGTAAACCTAATTATTGACGCCGTTTAATTGCTTGTCAAATTGAATTTTTTTATATTCACGCCTAAATTTTGTTCATTATGTCTTGAATATTTATAAAGAAGCAATATATATGGTTTACGTAGTACCCTAAAATTGAATAGACAAAGCATCCGTCAATATTTCACTACATTCTATCAAATAAATGAGACGAATAATGAAAGCGCCGCTAGTAAAGCATACCCATTTTTTGCCAACCCATATGTTGTTCGGTAAGGCCCTAAACATTCTACATTTCGTGCATCATCGATCAAAAACGTACCGGAATCGTGAATGCGTCGGGCGATAGCGGGAACTGTAGGTTTTACAAAAGGATGTGAAATACGATACAGATTTGATGTGCTGTGCAACAGTCAGTCTGTTCATCGACGCATATAAAGTCTCTGGAAATACAGAAACAGGAATATAATATAAATGCAGCATATTCTGGCTTCTAGGCAGATTTGCTACGAGTTTAATATATGCAAGTTTACACGGTATGCTGGAAAATTTTAGAAGGAAATTTGAAAGTAGGTAATAAATGATTCTGAGCATACATTTTTTTTTTCCAAAATGGCCGCCACAAATTTAATCATATATTTTGAAGTCGGTGATTGGTCCTAGGGACGGAAA